>JAXCGZ010009593.1:0-123439 GCA_037179515.1 Halocaridina rubra
GAGAGAGAGAGAGAGAGAGAGAGAGAGAGAGAGAGAGAGAGAGAGAGAGAGAGAGAGAGAGAGAGAGAGAGAGAGAGAGAGAGAGAGAGAGAGTGAGTTTGCTAAACTTTAGGCTATTCATGCTGAAACGATGGTTGGCTGGTAAGAAGTTGCCCGAGTCCCTCTTTCTCTCTGTCCCATATATCATGCATGTTATTATTGTTAGTATAGCAATAATACTGTATTGCTTAACAATAAAATAATAACTACTGCACAGCATTGTGCTGTACACTGTATTATACACAGATACACATATGCATATATCTTATGAATGTATTGGCGTATTTTTATTATCATTATTATTATTATCCAATAACTACAAAACAGACTATGTTTGCTACACAGTAGTCAATTCATTTTGAAATGACAGTTGGCAGGTAAGAAGTCTCCTGAATATTTTTTTTCTTCTCTCTCAATTATATCATGTGTATTATTATTATTTTAACTGTTATTATCATAACTATTAATGTAGTTGTGAGACACTGAACAGACATCACCGCAAAGAACTCTTCATTCACAATCTTTCACTTTCTCTATCAAACGTATTATTATTATTATTATTATTAGTGTCGTTGTTGGTATGAGACGGTAGCACATATAACTTTTCATCTCTCTCTCTCTCTCCTATACACACACACACACACATACACACACTCATATGAATCGTTCATATCTCCGGATGTTGGTATGTCAGATGTTCGTAAGTAGAGGAGCGTCCATACTCATAGGCATAACTATTGTGCCAACTTCTTAAGCATATATTTCGTAGATTAAACACTCAGTACAGCCCATAATCTTTCCATAATGACAGACCTTAAACTCAGAATAGATAATTTCAAGACTGGAAATAAATGGCATGTATTCTTTTTTCGTTCTATTTATCCTTGGCTTTACTGAAAGTTTTTTGAAATGAAAAATCCTCTTTGGATGCATAAAAAATTGGAAAAAGAGGAACTGTTATATATTCATTCCCAATATATTTTGTAACTCTTTATGATACACAATATATACCATCGCAAAAGTATGCAGCCTTCATAATGCATAATTATAAAATTCTGTCTCAAAACGTAGTGAATCACGGAGAGCTGGACCACGAGTACTTATATACAATTTCACTCAGCTTGACAAAAAAACAAAGGTTCTTTTAATGGATGCTATATACAAATGTTCTTATTTATTATGCCTAAGGAAAAGCAGCAAGAAAACAACTGATTCGGCATTCTCTTACCCAGCAAAATAAGCATCTTCTTTGACCAACCACTTGATCCATTCAGAGGCTCTCCTCTCATTTTCCTGCAGGGAGATGAGGGAGGGACACGCAATCAACATGCACAAGCCGGTGCTCACAAATCTCACTCCAGCTGCTGAGGGTGGAGGGTGACACATCACCAATTGCAAGAGAAGACCTATCTCCTTCTCTTCACTGAATCTGTAAAAGAATATAATTCATTCTACGATGAAACTCTACATGTAATCAAGATATTTAAAGCGCTTCACATTTATTTCCTTGATTCCGTCAGTCCTCCTTAAACAGAGCCTCTTGAACACACTCTACACAAACTAAAGATGTACTCTAGAAGAGTTAATAAATATTTGTACAACTGAAAATACACACACAAACATATACAATGGCAGAGATCGCCCTTGCGCAGGGGGTGACTGAATCTGATTCAAAGCGCACACTGTAACCAGAAATCAATTCACCCCAATCACTCCTCTAACCTCACTGTGGATGATGGGTAACCACAATCCCCCCCCTACCACCACACTTGCTTGAATCATCTACAAGGAAAATGGGTGAATATCTTCTGATGGTGAAGCTCGACAGCCGTAACTGGTTTATCCACACCGATTCATCTCACGACAACTTCCCACACCCACCCGCCCCAGCTTACAGCATACAGCTAGTGCAGGAAATCACTGTGGCCTGCGTCAAATATTCATAATTTCTCTCCACTTCCCAAAAGTACCCAATGCTTTCTTAACCTCTCAATTTAACTCATTCTAGGTATCCCTTTTGGCCTTTTGCCACTTTCTTCTGCTCTCCACACCCTCTTTGCTAGTTGGTCTTCATTCTTTCTCTCCAACTGATTTAACTTATTTGACAACTTTCTTCCAAAATCCATTCTCTGCCTCACCACCTCATTTCTCACTCTACCTATTCTTAGCACACCTATCATACTTCTCAAAACAACTCATCTCCATCACATCATATAAGCTCTCATCATCCTCTCTTGCATTCCAAAGCCCCACTTCATACAGTGCTATAGGTGCAATCATTCCCTCATACACCCTAATCTTTGCATTCAATCCTATAAACCTTACTTCTCATCACACTTTTCATCCCATTTAGACATTCATTTGCTTCTTTCATTCCACAGTTTACATTTGCATCCTTAATCCACTCACTACTAAATGCGCACCCCAAATACAATACAGTAAAAATACCAAGATCTTCACAACTCTACATTATAGTCAGTACAAATGTTATAAATAGCATCATCACTTATGAGATGAACTCATTAATCATGCACAACCTGGGATCAGATATGATATGCATAGTTTTACTTTATCATATCCTCTGAGAATAAGAATATCTATTAATTTATCTATATACAAAAGACAGAAACTCACTTGTAAGGGGGATAGTCAAGTACACACCCATTCATCAGAAGACTCACCCTCCCTATCCCTCACAATTTACCAACCTTACTTCTTGGGTCACAGTGTAAGCAGGGCACATTTCCTGTTAGGCTGGAAAGCCATTGCTAGTTAACTTCCATAGTTTCATTATAATGGCAACTACCTTCTGCAATCACCAGTCCTAATCTGGAGCACTGGGAAGGAGCAGGAAATTCTCTTTGGGGTCATCCATATTCAATCTTTCTCCACAAATTCCTATCTCTCACACTCTCTTCAATGCTCCACCAACATAGCACATGCATTTATAGTTCTTTGCACCCTATCCATCCATCTCACGCTTGGTATTGCTCTCGGTCTTACTCCAATTACTTCTGCTCACCACACTCTCTTTGTTAGGTCTTATGAATATTTTCCATATGCCCAAACCACCTTAGTGCTTTGTGGTCTAGCTTAACAAACAACTTTTTCCAATGTCTATTCTCCAAAGTCACCTCCACATTTCTCCCAATCTTCATTCTTGAAACATCTATCACACTTCTCAAACAACTCATTTCAAATACTTTCAATATGTTCCCTTCATCCTTTTATAAAATTCTAATCTCAGCTTTATAATATGCCAAAAGCACTATCACCCGTTCATAACACCTTTTGGCAAACATTCCTCAATACCTGTTTGTCCTTTACACTTATCATTCATCCTAAACAAAACATCGTTCTTTCACTCAATGACTCGCCTCCACACAAACTTTTCTGTTCATGCAACATGCAACCCCAGATACATAATACAAGTCATTTCCTCAAGCATATCACCATTCACTCTCACAGTCAACCTGTTACCATCAAATTGCTTTGTACATTTAACAACTTTAATTTTACTCATATTCACTAATGGCCAACTTTATTCTCTCACACACCCTTACAAAGCCTTAAGTCAACAACAACAGTGACAGCTGCAAATAGCAATAAATTCTCATCCCTCACTTTTTCTGTTCCATCCACTAATGCCAAAACTGTGCCTATAACTCTTGCATGTATTTTTCTTTCTATTCCACCCACATACATATATAACAACCATGGCAACATCAAACAATCCCATACAAGCCCTACAATCACCTCAGACTAATCACTTTTGCCTTTCCCAACTCACACACACTTCTACTAATGTAACAGCTTTTGATGCTTTCAACAGACTTTCTACTATTTAAAATTAGAGCTGCAAACTGCTCCATAAGACTTCTCTTTCCACCATATCGTACAAATCTCCATGTCCACAAACACCTAAACAGTCCTCACCATTCTTTAAATACTTCTCACATGCCTATCTTACCATTAACACTCAATTCAAACAGCCTTTTTCTCCTTTGATCACTGACCTCCTCTCCAAATTCTATCTATACTGGCCAATACACATTACCAACCACAACCACACTTATGCCTCAAAAGCTGCTACATTCATACCTCTCTCCCATTTCCGTACTTTCCTTATAAACTGAGACGGCACACGCACTCCTACAGTTAATAGGGACTATATCCGCAAAACACAATTCACCAACCTCACCCTCCATTCTATTATTGCTTCTTCACTCTTTGACAGGCATTCCATATGAAACCTATCTAACCCTGGTACTTTACCAGCATTCATTACTTTCAATGCAATTTGTGCCTTCTCTTTTATAAATACCATATCCCTCTTGTCATCTATCACAGGTATTCTCAACATTACAATCACAATCGTTCCAAAGATCTCGACACACTCTTTCTCAATCCCTTCTCTTTACTCCTCACTTCTCTAATAACCAAGACCATATACACTCACAAATACTTAAATCTGTCATCCTAGTCTTATCTTCAACCACATATCTCTGGATGACATATCATTCCACTTAACCACACATGCACACATCTCCTATCTCACCAAAAGGGTCACTCCTCTTTCTTGCCCTCTCTCTGTACTACAGACACCATGCTAACCACACTCAAAAATTGTCTCATCTCATCTTCAAATATGTTACCGTTTACTCTCATTCATTTCAATATTGCAGCCATTCAGAGACCCACTTACAAGAAGTTTTGGTTGCATTTTTTCCTACCAGAACACCTTTGTATGCCATGACTCTAAGCAAGAGCAAAATATAGAGAAGGTTTCTTCTTAATCCCAAGACTCTGCCCTATTTGGATATTTAGTCATCTTTTACGACAACTAGGGGAACGCAGAGGAGATAATTTTGTCCATGCTCCAGGAAAGAAAACAAGAATGAATATCAAGATATAATGAACTATGGGAGGCAGGACGTTCAACTCCTCACTTATCAAAAATACAATATACTAACAACTTTCCATATCTGTACACATAAACAAACATCATTTTAGTGCATATCAATATAATCAAAATACATAGTCAATCTGATACTAACTTCAAATTAGCTAAACTCTTCAGTGCGCAGTAAAGTCTCAGAAGGGATGTGGCATATATCACTTGTGACTCTGGTAATGTGTCATTGCTGTTGAAAAGTAAGAGGTTTCTCAAACGGCCACTGAGATAAGTTCTTAGAGCTGTCAGGGCAGAGCTTTGCTGTTCATATTTTCTCTGCAAAATCAGATCATTGTCAATACCTAGTAAAGTTCATAGCATCAAAATATTAAATGAATGACTGTGTGCAGAGATTTTAAGCTTCCTTAAATAATCACTGACTTTGAAATTAACAAGGTAAGAGTTAATCACCAGACCTCAAAACCAAATGCTAAAAAAAATGCCAGCATATAGAAGCTGCAGTTTTGTCCAAGTCATAAATCTGACAACAACATTCTGCATCTGTGTATGCACTAAAGTTGAAATATCTTTTTACTTCTATAAAAAAATATATATATATTTCTTTAATATTCGTCCCCAAGGGAGGGAGAAAAGGAATACCACCCTTATAATCCGTTGTGTCGTGATTGGCAGGCAACTAAAAAATGTCTTTGGTGGAGTAGGAGATAGAATCCTACAATCTTATTCTCTGGGTGTTGTAGGTGTCATTTAAAGGTATAGGAGTACAAGGGACTTGCTTCCACCCTCCCTCCCTAAAACTATGGGATTGACATACTGAATTTCTGCTACTTCAACTCTTTCACTACAGCTGTGGGCAGTACACAGTTTCAAGAGATTAGTGAACTCATTTAAGAGACAAAAATTAGTTTTCTTACTCTCTGTCCACTCTTGACAAACTGAGCAAACCAAGTGCGCTGCTGGTGGTTATGTGAGAGCAACAGGCCAGTCACAAAACTAACCACGTCACCACTCTCTCCACTGTATGATGAACTGCTGCTTCCGCCACTTCCTGATACACTTGAACTAGATGCTCCTGCATCCAATGTCAAATATACAGCTAGACCAGGCATTCTGCATTGCTCAACCTGATGAATAGATTATGAAATCTGTAGAATACTGTAAACGGAGCAAGTTTGCAAAAGCAGCATTAGTAGTATGGAAACTAAGAACACCATATTAAATTGTAAACAAAGAAATATTCTTACTTTGTAAAGACACCATATTCAAAATAGATAAAGGGTTGTTTTAGCTGTTGTAATTGTTCCATAAGCTGCATGGCCGAAAAGCCTCAAGTCCCTAGATCTTTAAGGAAGTCCACAGCCAATGCTGGGCTCTCCCTCTAAGCCCACAGGGAGTGTATGCTGTGTTGCTGGCCTAGGCTAAATGGCTATGTACAGTGCAATCTTTCATAACATGTTTGTTTGTATGAGGAGCTGCATTATATCTCGAAAGGCATCACTGACGGGATTATGCTGCCTCTTCGGATGACTTAAAAGGGCTGGGTGGTATGCACATAGCCATCTGGCCAGGAGGACTATGTCCTAACATGGACTAGTGGATTTAGAAGAATGAACATCATGAGGCAGTGCATGCAGCTGTATTGTTGTCGAGAGACTGGATAAAACGACGAGCAAAGCGAGCATGAATATGATTAAGTAAGCTGTTGGGGTGGGCGAGGATGAAGAGATGACAGTATTTGTGTGATGGCAAGTGGTAGGAGTTGTTTTTATGTTTCTTGATGTGAGCAGGTGTATTTGTAGGGGATGGAGTTGGTTTATGAAGGCTGCAGCAAGAATTTGCATACCTGTCATGTCAAGGTGGTCAATTACTTTGAGGACTTTATATGCTTGTCCAAAGTGGTTTTTAGGTATAGTGGTAGTGAAGCCAATTATTAATTTTAGGTCTCTGTTCTGTATATTCTGTTAGGGTGTTGTGGTGTGCTTTAGTGAGGTTAGAGGCCTAAGCAGCACTTGTATGTTCCATTACTGAATATATATTGTTTGTATACTGAGGTGGTGGTTTCTTTGTTGTGTCTGAATATTGTGTGGAAAACTGAATAAAGGGCATATATTCTTGGTGTTACTTTGATTTTGATGTTTGGAAAAGTTGCTTAGATGAAATTAATGTAAGTTTCACTATATCAAGTATTTTACTTGTGTGTCTGTGTGTCAAGGGGAGGTTCTTCATGGTAAAGTGGAGGATGTCACATTGTTCTATTCTCCAATTTGTAAGGAGTCACTGCAGACTTGGCTGAATGTTAAATTAAGTCTTTTTGTAGTGTGTTAAGACAGTGTATACTTGGGGTGATATAACAGATCTAATAGGGACTCCATTCGTAGTTTCTGCTGTTTGATGACTGACTGACAAATGATACATATGAATACCTGCCTGCGAGGTAGTTGGCTAAGCATCTTTTTGTATTAGTGGGCATGTGTGTGTTGAAAATTATATTTGTAAGGTCTTGTGGGGGATGGTGTCAAAGGCTTTACTTAAGTGTAGAGACACTAGAAGTGTCCTATGAGCTGCCCAGACTGAAATAACGCCAGTGAAAATTCTTTTCCAGGGTGTAGTGGTCTGAAACAGTGTTGTGATGCAACTAAAGGGATGTGAGGTATAAGTTGTTGCAGCATTAGTTGCTTGGTAACTTTAGTGGGGGTGTAGAGTTGCATAATGGGAAAAAGTGGAGAGCAGGGTAGGTTTTTTATTGGGTTTGAGAACTGTGATTATATCATGCTTCCAGATGCTGGGTATTGTGTTGTGTGAATAGCTGTAGTTTGATATGTTAAATGAGTGTTATTTTGCCTTGTGGTCCCCAGTGTTTAAGATATATGTTGCTTATATCATTAGGTCCACAGATAAAAAATTAATAAAGGTTTTTAATGATGCACACCATCTGACGGTTAGCAAATGGTGTTTACAGTAGTCTTGTACAGTGGTCGTTGCAGTAGTGTAGATGACTGACATGAGAGATACACTTGATGAGGATATTCCCGATTGCTTGTTAGAGGGGATGGAGTCTTGCTGTGACTGCACCATGTGATTGCGTTGTGTTAATGTTGGGAAGTGTAATGCAGTTTTGTGCTTTGTAGAATCTGAAGGTGATTGTTTGGCAGTCAAGCAATTGGAGGTATTTATTCCAATTTAGTGTTGTTATTCTTATAGTTTGTTGTAAATGTGTATGTTAAATGCTTGTATTTTTGTGCAGTATCTTGTGGTCTGTTGTTTGGAAATGTTTTAGATCACATTGCTTGATGAATTCCTAAATTTCTGGTGTAAAATACAATTGTGTCTCTTTCTGTTACATCAAAAGGTGTCCTTTTCTGTCCGCATTTTGAATTATTGTGTTAAATAATCATGTGACTTTGTTTATGCTCGTGATGGCTTTTTAGCCATGCATTTCTACCAAGTTAAAGATATAGGACTCATACATACAATTAGTTACATCAATATATGGGGTCCTCGATTTACGAAAGGGTTCTGTTCCTGAAAAGTGTTGTAACATGATTTTCATCATTAGTCGGAACACACCTGAATACGAACCTAGGTCCCCCACCTATACTAAAAATAAATAATCTAATACATAGAAACATAAACTAAGTTCATCTAAGACATAAAAATAGTAAAAGTACACTATACACTGTTTATTACCTTTACTCATGTGATTGACTTGCATCATCAGCCCCCATATCCAACATAAGAGGAACATTCACAGCATTTCAGCATTTGGTTCAATACGCTTCCGTGTCTTCAACACAATACTGACATTTATCGCATTAAACATCAAATATATACAAGAGTCTATACTGTACACTACATACAAAATATTTACAAATATATACAATTATTGCTCATTATACAGTACAGTATATACATCTAAAACCTATCCATTTTCGCTTCGTGTCTTCTTCAAATTGATATGATAAGTATCTACAATTAACAAATTCCGCATCAAATATATACCAGACTCTATATATATATAAAAAATCTATAAAAATATATACAAATACACTATATACAAGAGCGGGAACTGGGCAACACTTCTTCCCCTTTCCCATTTTTACAGCTTTAAACAATCTTTTTGCTTTCTCCTGAATCAACAGGAGGCTCATTGGGATGCAACGTCGATGTTGATCATCCAGTCAAAGCACAAAGTACTTAAAAAAAATTAGAGTGAATGAGCACAAGAAACAATATGGCATACGAGCATGACCTGAGCGATGCTTCATCTTCTTCTTCCCAGTCTACTGTTGTGTGATGATGTATTCTTTCGCCAACCTCAACAAACTTTTTCGCATAAATATTGTATTTACGGCTATGTATTTGGTAATTGTGTAATTGAATTAAATATAATTTCGTCAAATAATCAAATATATAAATATAACCATTAACTTGATATATACAGGAATTGTAATGAAAACAATACTGTATTATTGGTTACAAAAGTCTGCCTAAACAAAAAAAATTTACTTCTACTACTCTATAATAATAGACATTTTAAAATATGGCTGTAATGTTTCATATTCACATAAAATCATATCAGCAATTAATATAATTATTCAATTAAAAAATAAAATTGCTTTTAAAAATAAATAATCAATATTTTTACATCTACAAAAGTACATTACACTGATATATGTAAAAGATTAATGTCGTAATTTCAGAAACAATACTTGCAAAACATTTACAGTATATAATATGAAATAAATATAATGGTTCATGGAACGTTCATACACAACACTAAAGGGCCATTTAGGGAGTGTTCTTTGCTATAACACTACATATTCGCCCACCACGCTCAACAATCTGTTCCAAAAGAAGATTGTATTTATGGTTATGTGTTAGGTAATTTTGTAAATAACTTCAATCTGATTCCTTCAAATAACCAAATACATGTAATCAAATAGTCATTAACTTAAAATATACATATAGAACAGTTCTGCAACATGCGCATCTGTATGCCACGCTCACAAACTGCTCAGCGCTCGAAGTTTGTATTTATCACACAATCTAAATAGGTTGAAAAATTGCTTTATTAATATTAATAATATATGGGTCTGTGTCGTAATGACGAAACATCGTAACTCGAGAAGCCTCTGCATGATTAAATATAGAATTCAGATTGTGTTCAACTCTAAATGTGAAAGCTTAATCTAGGCTAAAAACAAATATTATCCAAGTGAACTCAGTCTAAAGTAGAGGCAGTCTTAATGAAAAAAAAAATTGTGAACTCAGTCTAAAGTAGAGGCAGTCTTAATGAAAAAAAACTGGAATTATATGTCATTTTTAAAGATTGCCAAAAAAAAATGGAGATTGACCATATAATATGCTAAAAATTATCTGGTAAATATATTCTAAGAGAAAACCCCTTTTTGTTTAAGATAAATCTATATTAAAACTTTTTTTTATTAATTTTTATGAGTGTGACAGGGACAGGCATGAATACTGGCCTCATCTGGACCATGCACCAAGAAAATATTGAGATAAAGAAAAGGTGCTAGCTAAAGGACAAGGCAGAAATAAGAGAATGATACACAATAAGAAAAGGACAGGCTGAAAGATACTCGAAGTAATGATGATAAAGAGAAATGGTCAGTACTTCCAATGCTGAGGTACTGGTTTGGAGATGCCATCAACTGTTCATTGAAACTGCAGTTGTTGCAGATATGAAGAAATGGGAAAAAAATTTGAAAAAAGTATAAATCTAGTTACAAAGTCTTACAATGCACAATAACATCTAGAAATAAGGCTATCAGCTCAGTACTTACACACAGAGCTCTAACATTCAGACTTTGGCTCGGATTCATCTGGCAAAGCGTTCGAACAGCCTGGAGGCGAAGTAGCCCACTACTAGAGTCTTCGTCCTGTTTATCTCCTGCCATGACTAATCCCATAACAACTGAAGAAAACGGAAAACAGTGAATGCTAAAGAAAAGTCAAAGAATGTGACAAAAAAACACAGTCTCAGGTTCAATTCCTATCCGACAGACTATTAATTCATACATGAATAAAACTGCCAGATTATCATTTAAGGTTTATATACAATAAACAGCTTCTAAAATGGAGCTGTACAAAATATCAACAGGAGAAACTGGATTAATAACTGAAACATTCTAAAAGCAAGTGAAAGGTACTTTGAGAGATGTCTGATATGACAGGCCCTAAAGATACATTTACAAAAACATTAGGTTTTAAGTTATGAACATACCTTCTCTAAAGCAATCAGGTTGATTGGCAACCATTCTGGCAATGAGAGTAGGCCCATTGGTGACATGAAGCAAGGCTTCAGCGACTTCTGCAGGGGGTAGTAAGGCTGGAAGTTCTGCTAAAGCTATGCAGAGGACATCACTAACCTCTTCCAGATAACAAGGATTATCAAATAACTCGGATGATTTGTGATAAAAGTCCTGGCGTGGTTCACGGATCTGAAAATAGCGAAATATATACGAAACATTTACTCTTTCGTTTTTGCAAGTGAAAACTATAAAATGTTATCTTTGATAGAGGGTCACTAATCTGCATAAGTCATATTTTATTTTACAATAAAAATATTATTCATAGTAAGGCATACAGAGACTATTTTTGGATCCTGACCTTACTTTCTTAAGGAAAGATAAGTAACTTACAACATAAGTGACTCATCACCTTTTGATTACCTGTTACAATGAAAGAACCAAAGCAAACAAAAGGGAAGGCAACCTTCTTGATACAGTCAAATTAACCTACTTAACCTTACAACACTCACAGAAGGGATTCAATGCACAACAAGGAGAGAGGGCACAGGAGTGGAGAGACAAATGCTGGAATAAGTATAGGAGGAGAAAAAGTATAAGTGATGGGTAAAATTACAAAAAAGGAGCATTGAGTACTTATGTGAAAGAAGAGCCACAAAGAGCTTATGAGAAAGATATTACCAGGAAAGCTAAGGAATATCAGACACTATTTCACAATTTTGTCAGAGGGAAGCTAAAGTTCAAAGACATATTTCAAATTTCTAAAACTGCATCCACGATATTAAGAGTTCTGTTTCATTTTCGTCATTACTTTCCTCTTCTCAAGTAGTAGAGACCTATAAAGGCCTTAACCACTCCCGCTTGGAATACTTCTCTCACATATGTGCTTCTTCTTAAGCTAAACTCCTTAACAGGGTTGAATATAAGGCTATCAGACTCATTAACAATCCTTCTCTTATCTTTAATCTCAGTTCTCTTTCTCTTCACCTGAAGATATAATTTTTTTCTCTTTTCTATCAGTACTACTTCCAATGCTGCTCTGATTAACGAGTAGCAATCCTCCCCCGATGGCAAGGCCATATAATACATGCCAAGTGGTCTAGACAGAAAGGTACTGTGTGGAGATTTAGAGCTTGTGGATTGCTCAGTGGAGTGATTGCTTCATTTCTTACACCTCCAGACTCTGGAACTCTTGTCGTCTTTCTGTCTTCCCTGACTCTCATGACTTTCTTCCTTCAAAAAGCAGAGATTACATCACTATACAGCCTAATCCTGCCATATTTCTTGGTTTTCATTACTTTGATTATTCTTTTAGCCTGTCCTCTTATTATTTATCATTCTCTTATTTCAGCCTTGTCCTTCAGCTGCTACTTTTTCTTCTTCTCAATTTATTAAGGCTGCTACTTTTTCTACTTAATTTTTTCTTGGAACCCAGGGTTGATGAGGTCAATTTTCTTGGCCCATCCTGGTGTCTCAGTTATAAAAAGAAAATGTATTCAAGTTGTAAAGGGAGGACAGAAGCATAATGAGACAGATGAAGAGATCTGTAAAAACTTGAACAACGAATTTCAGTTGGTGTTCACAGCAGAAAATACTTCACCCCCTCATTAGGAAGATATGAAAGAGCATAAGACAGTCTTAGGAAACACTTCATTTGAAACTAAAGAGGTATGTAGAGTGTGGAAGGAATTACATGCTTGCAAAGCTACGAGGCTTGATGACACACTAAACCCTCAATTTAATGGACTAATGGTTTATTAAATCCAAATGTCCATTGTTTCTGAATTGGGGTCTTTACAGGCAACAATTACATAATGAAAATATGAAGAATAATACTTTTAATCAAGCACTACATCAAGCACAACATCCAATGCAAAAATGTAAAATACATGCAAACTAAATAAATTCAACATTTTTATCTATGTGAGAGAAATCCTTAAGTAAACCACTTGTTTTATTTAATACATTCTTTATAGAAAACATGTATAAATGGGGACATTGTTATTTTTGCCGCCAAACCTCCATATATGAACACATCGACCTACAAACACAATTTGCGAACAAATTCTGAATCAACGTCCCAACAATTCTCTAGGTACGAATACATATACCCATGTACATCCGCCCGGGAGACCATGCGTTTGCTCTCACTTCTGCATTGGTGTGCGCACTGTGAGGATCGCTCATTGTTCTTTCATTGTAGATTTTCAGATTTCTTGCTTTTTACTTTAAATTAGCTATCATTATGGCTCCCAAGAAAGTGAAAAGTGGGTGTTCGTGTTTCTGATCTCACCAAGCAGCATAACATGGCAAATCAACCATCTGTACTATTTCATAGAATAAAGAGGCCTTAAAGGCAGCTGACATGGCTAAAGGAGTGACTATATTAATGAAACATAGGTCTCAAGTAATAGAAGAAGTAGAAAAATTATTGTTAATCTGGAGTGATGTGCAGGCTTTCATTGAGAGGCATCACCCTAATAAAACTGTGACCAACAGAGCAGTAAACCCATTTTCAAAAAATTCTTCAACAAAGAAAAAGACAAATTTCTCTGCATCGTTTTCTTGTGCCAACACCAGCAAAAGAACGACCTTGCATGAGAAAACAAAGAGAGAAAATGCCAGAAATACCTGTACAGCTGCCCAAACTTTTTATGAAAGGGGGGGCCTCCTCCTCCTCCTCCTCCTCCATCATCATCATCATCATCATCATCATCATCATCATCATCATCATCATCATCATCATCATCATCATCATCATCATCATCATCATCATCATCATCATCATCATCATCATCATCATCATCATCATCATCATCATCATCATCATCATCATCATCATCATCATCATCATCATCATCATCATCATCATCATCATCATCATCATCATCATGTGTACCAGCAACTATCAACCACAAAGGTAAATTGCAATCCAGTTATCATGTTTTATTTTAGTATTAGAGATACTGTACTGTATTTTTCTATGATAAAGTTTGTTTTTCCTTCCATTCTATATTTTTGCCACATATAAACCCATTAATAAAAATAAAAAGGCATGTTTCTGGGGCTGGGGAATGGATTAATTGGAATTATATTAATTTCAATGGGAAACTGTGTTTCCTGTTACGACATTTTGATTAGCGAATGGGATTAAGGAACAGATTAAGTGCGTGACAAGAGGTTCCACTGTATTATTATTATTATTATTAATATTATAAATGTGACACACAAAGCTAACATTAGCCTAAAGCATTTTTATCTTTCTCTCTCTCTCTCACACATATACAAACACAATTATAATTATTATTATTACTATTATTATCATTATTGTTATACACCGAGCTAATGTTAGCCCAAACTGCTTTCATATCACTGTCTCTCTTGAAGCACACAACTGAAAAATACTAAATCTGCAGCTCCAGATGTTTTCCGTTACTTCCAAAAGTCATGAAATCGGAGTCCGTTAAATTGAGGTTTGAGTGCATATCCCTTTATGTACTTAAGAAATACGATGAACCATTATCCACAGCATTTTGAATTATATCTAAGAAGTCACAAGACTTTGGGAAGATTCAAAAATGCTGGAAATATGTGAACATGATACCTATCTTCACAAAGGGAAGATAAGACTAAATCATAGCTCAGTTTCATTGACTGGCATAGTTAGCAAAGGTATGGAGAAACTATTGAGAAAACATTTCTCTTTACTAGGAGTCGTTCAACTTTTCGTCCGTGAAACAAGTCGGCTTCAGAGAAATCAGGTCTATATGGACAAACTTACTAGAATTTCATGATGAGATAAGCCTAATCTTACAATCTGTCAGGGCAGATTGTATATCTTAGATATTCAAAGGGCATTTCATACACTCCTACAAGGGAGACTTATAAAGAAGCCACAAGTAATGGCAAGTATATGTGGAAATGTCTTGGAATGGATAAAACTTTTGTATATGGAAGGGAGCAGGGACTTAGATGGAATTTCACAGGGTTCAGGTCTAGTGCCACTTCTGTTCATTATACAGTAAATGTAAATGGCCTGCCAAAGTCTGTAAATGAATTTTAAATATTTTTTTTTATTAAGAGTGTGACATCGGGACAGGCAAAAACTGCACTCATCAACAAAGGCCCGGGCACGAGAAAACACCACGACGAAGGAAAAGAAAAAAGTAAAGGACAAGCAGAGATGAGGTAATGTTACACAAAGGAAAACGACAGGCAGAAAAAACAGTCAAAGTACAGAGGACCTCAAGATATGGAGGATTAGGCCCTGAGATGACGATAGATCCACTTTTTGAATGATAATAGGTCATAAGAATTAGGAAAGGCAGAAGGAGGAAGAGTTCCAGAGTCTGGAGGTAGATGGGAAGAAACAGTCGCTGCACCAACCAATCCGCGAACAAATCTCCACACAGTACCTGTGAGATGAGACTGCCTGGCGAGTGTTACGCAGCCTCGGCAGTGGGAGAGGGATGCAACCAGCCAACTCATCTGAGCAGCGATGGAAGTGGTAGCGATAGAAAAGAATAAGGGAAGATACCTTATGGCGAAGAGAAAGGGAATCCAGATTAGAAGTAAGAGAAGGATTATTAATGAGCCTACTTCCTTAGATTCAACCCTATCAAGGAGATAAGTATAAGAAGGAACACCCCAGATGTGTGAGCAGTATTCTAAGCATGGATGGATAAGATCTTTACAGACTTTAAGTAACTGTAAAGAGGAAAAGTAATGACAAAAACGAAATAGAACCCCCAATTTTTTGGATGAAGATTTAGAAATCTGGATTATGTGATTCCTCCACGACAAGTTAGAGGCTACATGGATTCCTAATATGTTGATAGAATTAAGAGGGTAAATTTCGTTAGTTTCGAAGAAAATAGGGTTATCAAGAGAAGAAGATAAAGAGATAGCCAAAAACTTTGTCTTGGAGACATTGAATTTAACTAAATTTTGAGTGCTCCACTCAGATACCCTCTGCAAATCAGAGTTGAGGGTAAAGGAGAGAGTGATACAAGACTGCTTATGAATAGCAGATGAAGATTCTGAAGAAAAGGCAGAGGAAATGTGAAGGGTAGAATCATCAGCAAAGGTATGAAGAAGAGAGGAAGATGGGGATTGTAGATCATTGATGAAGAGAAGGAACAGAGTAGGTGAAAGAACAGAGCCCTGTGGAACACCACTGGTAACAGAGAAAAGCCTAGATGTTGCACCATCATCAACTACAGATATAAAAATGTCAGAAAGAAAACTGGAAATCAGAGAACAGAAAGAAGAGGTAAAGCCATAGGCAGGGAGTTTGGCCAACAGAGCCTTGTGCCAGACTCTGTCAAAAGCCTTAGAGATATCAAGGGCGACAACAAAGGCTTCCCCATAGTTCCTCAGAGAAGATGACCAGATATGAGTAAGACAGGAAAGGAAGTCACCAGTGGGTCTTGCCTTGCAAAAGCCGTACTGGTGATCAGAGATAAGTGAGTTAGATTCAAGGCATTTCAAGAAGTGAGCACTGAGAACAGTTTCAAAAACTTTAGCAATAGAGGAGGTTAGGGCAATAGGTCGGTAATTTGAAGGAATAGAGCGGTCACCCTTCTTAGGAACAGGTTGAACTAGAGCATGCTTCCAAGATGAAGGTTAGATAGGGGTTGACAGAATGAGGCAAAAAAGACAGCAAAGCACAGGAGCCAGTTCATCAGCAAACTCCTTAAGGAACCTTGCAGGGATACCATTGAGACCAGATGCCTTGTTCATCTTTACCGAGCAGAGAACTTTATGACCTTTGCGTGAAGAAAGGATACGAGAGGGCATAGGGTTAGAGAGGGGTAAAGATTGAGGGACAGGTGCACTGGAATCATTTATATAGGAGTTGGCAGAAAAATGCGAGCCAAAGAGTGGCTTTGTCAGTGGGAGGGCGAGCTATAGAACCATCAGAACAAATGAGAGGGGGAAAGCTTGAGTTACAGAAGTTTTTGGAGAGGTTTTCGGCAAAGGACCAGAAGCATTTGTCAGTGGGAGAGGAGTTAAGGTCATCAACTTTCCTTCTTATAAAGAAAGCCTTAGACCTTCGAATCTCAGCAGTAGAGCGATTCCTAGCTACAATAAAAGCAGTGCCAGTTAAATCAGAAATAGAGGTTAGGTATGATCGGTGTGCCCAGTTCCTGGCCTGGATAGCCATGGAGCAGGCACAATCAAACCAAGGCTTAGGGGGAGAGAGAGTTTCTGTAGAAGAGGGGATGTATGCCTCCATTCCCAAGGTCATGATCTCGGCAACTTTTAGGGCTACCTGATCAGGGTTGCTGGACCGTAAGCAGTAGTCATCCCATGGGAAGTCAAAGAGGAAGTTACGTACATTTTCATGTTGGGTACGCTCAAAGTGGCAAAGGCAGCGCTGAGTAGGAGGGATTGGTGGAGGGGGAGCAAAAATGAAAGAGAATGAGATCATAGAGTGGTCAGATTTAAGAGTGCATATGATGCAAAGACTGTGAAGGGAATAAAATACAAAAATTTCGGCAGAGAGATTCAGGAAGACCTTAAGAGTATGCGTGAGTGGTCAGACAAGTGGCATATGAGATTCATTACCTCAAAATGTTAGGTAATGAGAAAGTGATAGCGGAAGATGGCCAAAGTTTAGGAACTTAAGAGCGAATGCAGAACTTCAAGAAACAGAGAGAGAAAAATCTGAGAGTAAATGACTGGCAGATTTGTCTCCAAAAATGCATATAAATATACAGTAAAGGCAGTATGCAATTTCTTAGCAAACAAAAGAGTGGCCATCAAGAACAACTGCAAGAAAATATTCAAAAATATTTGTGACATATGAAACCAAGGACTGAATAAGCAGTGCCCCTTTAGATACTGCACTTGAAAGAGCATATTAATAAACTGGAGAGTTACATAACAAGTAAAGAAGCTGGTGATGGAGATACGCAATATCAGTTATGAAGGAAGGCTGAGAGACTTATACTTATCCTCACTCAAAGCTAGAAAGACAAGGGGGATCTGGTAATGGCTCTATAATTATTCACAGTTTCCACAGAGTGGACAGGGAGCGATAATTTGTGTCACTCCCTAGAGAAAAGGAAAGATTTAAGTATGAATATTAAAACATGTGGAAACTAAACCATATATCATAAGATTATCCACTGCTTAATTGCTCCCAAAAAATTATACTTGGCTCTATTGAATATGCTATGACAGTTTGGGAGCCATATTTTCACATAGATACCGAAAAACTGGAGAAAGTACAAAGGAGAGCTAGTAAACTGATTCCAGAAATGCATAATGTCTAACCTAAGGAGATTAGTATGAGTTGACTTGATAGAAAAGTGCTAAATTTGTAACGAAAATATAGTGGTCTACATTAGAGGAAAATTCAGTTTAGCAAATCTTCACCTGGTCTTGGTTAAGAACCTGAAACAAATATGCTTTGGTTGGCACTTCAGTATAACAAAATCAGCTGTAATGTCCTGGGCTCAGCCTGATGGCAAGCAATAATAAACGGGATAAATATTACTTAACAGCAGCTTGATCCAATCCAGTAGGTTATGGATAAGTTGCTTCTGCAACAAAATGTTTATATCTGGGGTCCCCAAACTCTTTAGACAATTGACTCCTTCATGGTATCCTTGATCCCTCATCAACTCCCAGGTATGTGGAAAAAAAAAAAAGCAGCAGCTTCCAGACATTTATTGACCCCTGAGGGGTCAATATCGACCAATTTGGAGATCCCTGGTTTATATGATATTAAATAACACTTCAAATAAACAAAACATCCAAGGAGGGTGAGACAATACAATTTCAAAACCGAAGCAAAAGGAATAAAGCAGGGATAATACAAAGTCAAAATGAGACAACTCAAGTTTCAATCATGTAAAGTAGTTTTAGAGAATCTTTCTTACATTCCTAAGTGGGGCTATAAGTTCACAGTTTCCTTTCTATGTTGCTAGCACTACCTTGTTGGAAGTAAAGCTTAATAATGAACTCTGAGGTATGGCTCCTCTTCCCTAACTCCAGAAGCTCCACATCCCAGATTGTGGCATACAGAGTCGAATTTTAAGAGAATTGGTTCTGACACACGTCTATACTTGTACCTTGCACTTCAGTAGGTGTGAGAACCACCACCAAACAGATTGCCTTCCACGTTCAAAATAACATATGGTAAGTCATTTCTCCTGTCTAACTATCGAACCAGACAATGCAGTATTGTAATAAAGGGAATATGATCTCTAGATATGTAGCAAATTTAATCACCATAAAAATATTTACTCCTCAATTGTCACTGAAGTGTCTATTTCATTGGTTTTAATACATCACAGTTCCCAACTCACCTGGGCCATAACAAAAAGTAGCTCAGAGAGTAAGAGTCGTAGCCTTCTTGTGGGATCAGAGCATTCAAATTCCAAAGCCAAGCCATTGGTCAAATTCTGCACAAGCACACTCTCACTCTGGTTGCCTCCACCGAGCTTCTGACTGGAATATTAAAGAATTATTAAGAAAATAAGAAATAGCACAATTTATGAAATTAATAATATCATCATACTGTGATTTTGAAGAAATCCTCATAAAATAAACGTCATCAACAGTATGATACTACAAACTTGGCAATAAACAAAATATTAAAATTAATATTATTTCAAGTTATATTTGTTCATACATGCAAGCTTAAATGCAACAGAATGAAATCATTAACTGTAGAAAAGATGTTCTTCTATGAAAAGATAACAGCAGGTGAGATAGAAGGGAAAAAAAAAGACAGGTCACCAAAAGTTTGTAATCATCTACCATGTCCACACATCCAATCAGGAAAGAAAATCAATAAAGTATAACGAATAAACAACTTGATATTCTTTGCTCTTCTACTACATGAGGTTTTCATAAATGAATATTTATGACAGAAAACACAGATCTTAGCCTAAGCAGCATTGCACGATAAGAAGTAAAACTTTACTTTAGGGAATCAGGCTATATGCTGGTGATATTTCTAAAATTTCCTATTTGTTTGATACTCTAATAACCTAACTTTTCTTTATCATGCCCGACTAGAAGGCAACCTTATCAAGTTTATAGATAACTCTTGACTGTAGTCTTATATAGTCAGAAGTAATGCTTCACTTGACTTTTAATCAAGTTTTCTCTTTAATTTTGTGGTTGGGGTCCTTGGTAAATATATAAAACATCCATCTAAGTGAAAAGTATGAAAATATAGATTTTCTATCATATTTTGGAATGACCACACCTTTCCACTCTCACATTAACACAACTGAACTTTAAATTAAAATAAAATTAATTTCACATTAAATGAATTCAATACTAAACGAATTTATGTTAAAACAATTGAAGTTCAAATAAAAACTTGAAAGTTTAAATCAAAGGAAGTGTAAGCAGTTTAAAATATATGTGAAAGTGAAATATGACTGAGCAGCTATTACTTAAAACGAACAAAAGTTATCATAATAGCCTATACACTCATATCTTGTTTTAACGGACAAAATGGGGGGAATATCAGACTCAATTGCCAGTTGTCCATTTACCAAAATGGGATCTGTAGTGGCTAATATCAACAATTACATTACGAAACAAGAAGTAATAATTCTCTTAAGCAAGCACAACATCCAATGTGACAATGTAAAATACATGAACAAATTCAACATTTTTACTTTATAGAAAATTTTGAGTAATAATCACTATAACACTGCACCACTTATAATAAGCAGAAAATATGGCTTAATAAGGTACACGTTTCATTCCCACCAATGTACACACAGTGAAGGCCTACACAAACTAGCAGCCAGCTCTCAAAGTCGTGGCTCTTGTCCAGTGTTGCCACAATTATGTCAGCAGTGTGTGTGACTTTTAAAGTGAAACACACTAAATCGGCTGCTTCAGATTTAGTCCATTGCTGTTGAAATCCATTAAACGGGGATCTGTAAAACCGAGATGTGAGTGTACAGGGTGTCCTTGGTGTACGAGGTTCTCAACCTAGGATGTTTAGTGATTACGATACATCTCCCTTAAATTATTACGGAATCCATGGAAGTGAAATTTGAAAGAGAAATGCTCGGAAAAAGGAGAAACTGATACCAAAACTGGCCAGTTGCTAGGCCTAATCCATTTAACCTTGGCAACAATCATCAAGAATAAAAATTTCATCCATGACGATGTGAAAGGTTCTGCTCCTATGAAGTCCACTGTCTTTATTAGGTGTGTTCTGACTTACGCGGAAATCAATCGGGTTACAATGCAGTGTGAGGAACAAAATTCTGTCGTAAGTCGAGGTCACCCTGTATGTGACATTAAAAAATTTTGATTAAAAAATATTCATAAGTAAAAGGAAAGGTGCAAACTTTAGTGCCAAAATTAGGTCTGATTGCATTGCAATATTGTACTCTTCATAAGAGTATAATTTTGTATATGTATTAATTTGAGTTTCTTGATATTAGTGTGATTGCATATCACTTTATTACATGGCTTCAAGTATCTTTAGTAGTACGACCTCAGGTGCAAAGGAAAATAACTCAGACGAAGATTATATCTCTGGTAACTTTCAAGAATCAGTGTTGAAGAGAAGAGGAGTGAAGATTGGTACAAAGTAGGCAAGCACAGTCACCTCTCTTTTTACGCGAGTTTAGATTACGCGAATCTGGAATAACGCGTATACTCAAAAATAATAAATTAATTCAAATTACATGAATAACGCGAGCGAGAAAAAATGTGGTACAGTTTAGAGACTAAGTGCCCGCCTCATTTCCAATATCCTGCCAAGGGCTATGTGCTTCAGTCTCACTTCATCCAACATACCATGTGGATATAGCGATTGTTCTAACTGTTGTTGTGGTAAACTTTGTTTTTCCTGTTCCCAATTGTTATATTTTAATTCATCTATCATGGCCAGTAAATACTCAGGAAAAGTTTGTGAAGTGCTCCTGCTCCCCAAGTGTTGGCCCGTTATGAGCGTAGAAGGCGAATTGAAACCCTTTGCAGCTTGGGGTTAGCTCTCCTCCTCTCCCTCCCCTACCGCTTAAGTCACCTGCTAACCGTGACCACACATGTCCTAGTATGCCTGTTGCCCACCGCATATAGTGAGTTAATTTGCTTATTTTTTGTATATCTGTATATCTTTAATACTGTACAGTGATCCCTCGTCTATCGCGTTGGTTCGGTTCCGAGACCACCCGCGAAAGGTGAAAATCCGCTAAGTAGCAGCACCATATTTATTACAGGTATTTTACATTTATTTTTACCTTTACTGTATAAACCCTCCCTGCACCGTTAACAACTCACCCTTTACTTTATCAATAACAGCGCACAAGCGCAAATTTATACGGGTGTGACAGGTAAGTTTACCATAAACAACAGCGCGCAAGCGTAAAGCTATATGAATGTGATAGGTAAGATTACCGTGAATGACGTGATGATGAGTTTTCATACTGCACAGCCAATGGCGGCCGACAGCAGAAAAACTTCTTCCTTCCTTCAGCATAGCTAACAGTTTTATCTTATCTGCTATGGTCAACATCTGCCGCTTAGGTTCACTACCAGAAGCCTTAGAAAATGAAGGACGCTTAGGCGGCATTGCAGGGATTGAAATACAAAAGCTTCACAAAAAACACAAGCACAACGTATTACAACGAGAAAGGCACACATGTGAGTAACTGAATGGGAATCAAAAAGCCAATCAGACCCAAGTATACAGAACACAATTCTGTGCTTCGTCGTCTCCCAACCATCAGCCACCATCAGCCAATAGCACCCTGTGTACTATCTCACGTAGGTGCAACCCTTTGCGTTTTCCGAAATGCCGATACCAATATCATATTTTATATGATGCAAAACTGTGAGTTACATGTTTAAATTAGTTTTTTACTATTTTTTACTGTTTTATTATTCTTAGGCTAGGAAGTACTTTCTTTTATCAATAAAATAATGAAAATACTGGAAGTTTTAATATGTGCTATCTCACGTAGGTGAGACTCTTTGCATTTTCCGGAACACCGATACCGGTATAGTACTTTATATGATGCAATACTGTGAGTTACATGTTTAAATTTATGTTTTTTACTATTTTTTACTCCTTTATTATTCTTAGGCTAGGAAATACTTTTTTTATCAACAAAATAATGAAAATATTGGAAATTTTAATATGTACTATCTCACGTAGGTGCGACCCTTTGCGTTTTCCAAAACGTCGATACCGGTATCGTATTTTATATGATGCAATACTGTGAGTTACATGTTTAAATTTAAGTTTTTTACTATTTTTTACTGTTTTATTATTCTTAGGCTAGGAAATACTTTTTTTTATCAACAAAATAACGAAAATACTGGAAATTTTTATATTTCCACATATCGTGGATTCCCATGCTATACCCAGAAAAGTTGAGATATAAATTACATATGCTCGCCAAAAAAATCCACGATGCACTTAATTCGCACAAGGTGAATCGCGATATAGCGAGGGATTACTGAATTTGTTTATTTTTATTTTACTCACTTATGTATTTCAGCTTGCTTAAGTGCTTGTAAAATGTGTTTAACCAAAAAGAACAAACAAAAAACAAACATGCCATACAGTGTTGTGAAAGAAAAAGCGAGTGAGATTTATGAACACCTGAAGTCGCAGGTAGAAGGCAATGTGAAACTCTTCACAGCTAGGGGCTAGCTCTCCCACTTCCCCCACCTCTTCTCCTCCCTCTCCGATCACTTATGTCACCTGCTCACAGCCACCACGCACATCCCAGTATACCTGTTGCCCACAATATAAGAGAGCGAGTTAATTTGTTTTTCTGTATATCTTTAATACTGTATCTGTTTATTTTTATCTTATTTACAAAAGTATTTATCTTATTTACAAAAGTATTTCAGTTTTCTTACTGACCGTTCTATATCTGTGGTTGTTGATGGCGCGACATCTAGCCCTTTCTCTGTTTCCAGTGGTGTTCAACAGGGCTCTGTTCTTTTACCTACTCTCTTCCTTTTCTTCATCAATGATCATCTACAATCCCCATCTTCCTCTCTTCTTCATGCCTTTGCCGATGATTCTACCCTTCACTTTTCCTCTGCCTTTTCTTCACAACCTTCATCTGTTACTCATAATCAATCTCGTATCACTCTTTCTTCTACTCTTAACTCCGATTTGCTGAGAGTATCTGAGTGGGGCACTCAAAATTTAGTTAAATTCAATGCCCCCAAGACACAGTTTCTGGCTATCTCTTAATCTTCTTCTCCTCCTGATAACCCTATTGTCTTCGAAACTAATGAAATTTACCCTCTTAACTCTATCAATATATTAGGAATCCATATAGCCTCTAACTTGTCTTGGAGGAATCACATAATCCAAATTTCTAAATCTTCATCCAAAAAATTGGGGTTTTTTGTCTCGTTTTCGTTATTACTTTTCCTCATTGCAGTTACTTAAAATTTACAAAGGTCTTATCCGCCCCTACTTAGAATACTGCTCAGACATCTGGGGTGCTTCTTCCTTTACTTATCTTCTTGACAGGGTTGAATCTAAGGCAGTCAGACTCATTAATGATCCTTCTCTTACTTCTAACCTGGATTCTCTCTCTCTTCGCCGTAAGGTATCTTCCCTTTCGCTTTTCTATCGCTACTACTTCCATCGCTGCTCTGATGAGTTGGCAAGTTGCATCCCTCCTCCACTGCCGAGGCCGCGTAACACTCGCCAAGCGGCCTCATCTCACAGGTACTGTGTGGAGATTTGTAGCTCGCGGATTGGTCGGTGCAGAGACTGCTTCTTCCCATCTACCTCCAGACTCTGGAACTCTCTTCCTCCTTCTGTCTTTCCTAACTCTTATGACCTTTCATCCTTCAAAAAGCAGATCTATCGTCATCTCAGAGCCAAGTCCTTCATATCTCTGGGTCCTCTTTACTTTGACTGTTTTTTTCTGTCTGTCGTTTTCCTTTGTGTGACATTACCTCATCTCTGCCTTGCCCTTAACCTTTTTCTTTTCCTTCGTCTTGGTATTTTCTCGTGCCCGGGCCTTTGTTGAAGAGGGCAGTTTCTGCCTGTCCCGGTGTCACACTCTTAAAAAAAAAAAAAAAAAATTTAAAATGTGTTTAACTAGCTTATTTCTTTGGTAGATTTAGTGTGTTTATACACGCTTGTGGAATGTATCCATGCCTATTAACATTATTCCTTACGGAAATATACTCTTTAAATTACGCAAATCTGGTTTACACAAGCCTTTTGAGAAATCTATCTTCAAAAAAAAGAGAAGAGACTGTACTGTGCTCCAAAACCCACACAGCTTGTGAAGCTAGAAAAAGAATCACACCAGCAACTGAGACTGATGATGACTGGCAAGCAAATACAAATGGCAACAGCATCACTATTTCCTCTACATAAGGGTGGATACATTGAGCAGATGAACCGGCAAAAAAGCCCGGTGATTTTTTTCCAGCAAAAGTTTGCCAAAAGCACATTGACAAAATGATACAATATGTGCATTAAAATAACGTCATCACAAGAAAGGAAATTGTTGCCAGGCTTGCTAATGAAAATGGCATTACATGTCTAGGTGAACTCTGAGGCAAATAAAAAAAAAGGAAGACTATGTTGACTACCAAACAAATAAGAATGGGAGATTTTTTGTCAATACAGACACTTCCCAACTTCCGAACGAGTTAGGTTCCAGAAGTCCGTCGGTAAGTAGAATTATTCATAAGTTGTGCTTAGGTAGAAAAAAGTACTGTACATAACATACATATGCAATCCTATACAGTTGTAAAGCTAAAGACACTTAACTATAACTTAAAACATTAAGTACACTGTATTATTGAATTTTAATACAATAATAATAATGTAATAATACAGTACAGTACAGCAAAACATACATTAATACATGGGTAAACAATGAATAGGGTTTTGTTCGTATTGATGACTGTTCGTAACTCCGACTGTTCGAAAATAGGGACGCCTCCGCATTGATAAAACAAATGGGGTATGCAAATTACAGCGCATGCTGCATGGTGGCAGTGCTTAAAGTAAAGATTATTCGTCCAGAGCTGTAAATTAGAAATGGATGCAATGCAAATAATTAGAGGAGCCGCAATAGAGGCCAAACTGCAACAACCAACCTCTGCCCATCACAGGGCATGACAACCTGGAAGAGGCTTATGTTAGCTGGGAGATTACCTCATCTCTCAACATAAGACACACAAAAAAGCAATTTTCTCTACGCTGAGAAATGACTCTCTGACAGTTATTTCTCGTAAACTTCTACTAGCTCGACTAGACATATTTTTCTACAAAGGGAAATGACTCCCTGATCATTTTTCGTAAATTTATCATAGCCAGAAGCATTGACAGCAACCTGGACCAAACTACAAACACATATGTCAAACCTGGTCCACATCCATCACTTCAAGCCTACACACAAAAGGTTCAATTCTGCACAACTCAGGCAGAAACTGGACCAATTTCACCTGTACATGACTTGCTAACATGAAACACAAAACACACATATTATGGAAGGCTCCCTTGCTTACAACTTCATACTTCAACAGCACAACACACATATCTGATAGCTCTGTGGGGAAAACCTGGGAAAACTAGTGACATTCCTTAAAGACTCATGGATGTTCTGCCAGGAAGGTTAGGGAGCAACAACCACAACTACTGTCGGTGTTACTGTACCCGTTCATGCTAGCCTTGAAAGCACTGTTGAAAACGAAGAATTCTATGGAGTCGATACATCACATGCAAGACCATATGATGCTTCACTAAACCCCATAGAAGAGTGATGGAGCATCAAGGCAACCACTATGCAGAACAGACTGACAGCTAAATTGCTACTATGATGTACCTCCACCAGATGCTATGACAGACAGAGTATCGAATGAAGTGTCTAGACTGCTGCATTGATAATGCCATTTCAACCATTTGAGAACTTGCAACCATGTCCAAAAACATTTTGCTAGTGTGATGCAGCTACAAAACTTATAATGAGGTAAAAACTGATTTTTTTTTTTTTTTAATTATGTGTACACACAAAAGAAATGGCCATAAATGATGCATCAAACTTTACTTTCTTTTTCGAATTAACATACAAGAAATACCCATTCATTTTTTGTGATGTTTGTTTTCTCTTGCATAAATGTGTACCATCATACATGGAATCCTGTGTAGCTTTATTTTGACACTTATATACTGTATACTGCATACTGTACTAATATACAATTAATGAGGATCAATAAGTTATTATCTCTTGTAGAAACTATTAATTCAGGAAATATCATTACTCTAAACAAAATATGATGATTTATATTAAACGCAATTTTTTTCAACCTCATATTAGTTTTTTAATATGAAGTTCATACATTTTAAATTGATATTCGTGTTAAAGAAATGTTCATCTAATCTAAATTAAGGTTTATATAATTTAGGTCATATTTCAGTTGCTTTACTTTGAGATTCATCTGCTTATATTTCAAAATCATTCATTCTAATTTGAAATTCAGTTGTTTTATTTTGAAGGTCAGTTGTTTCAATTTGAGAGTTAAAAGGTTCAAAACAAATCTGGTACAGAATATATTGACTTCCCTCAAAAAGCTAGAAAATATACTTGATCCTAATTAATTAACCTTTCTTGTCAAATTGAACACCTTTTCTGCTCCAGCCATAAGAACATGTACATAGCCTACAGTGCGTAAGATTACTAATTAAAGGATGCAGAGTAAACAACAAATTCTAATATAAACATCTGCACTGATCTTGGAGACATCAAGTGGTTATATGTCCACTTGATGTGATTACCTTAGCCAAAATTACATACAAATGTGCCCTATCCATTGCTAAATTTATGCAGAGTGTGCTGGATTCTCTCCGAATACGAAGTTTGGTTGTCCTAAAGATCTGAGCTCTTGTGAAACACTTCTATTTCTGCAGATTTGAAAAAGAGCAGTGGACTTTGGAAATGAGGTAAGCATGATTGGCCTTGACTTTTGTGCTGCCTCTGATCATCACAATTATAAGGTTCTAATTTTTAAGGTAAGAAACATGAGTGTTTTTTAACGTTTGTCTGAAATTTTTAAGTAACAGGATTAAAAGGGTACTATTAGCTGAACATCACATTAAATTCAGTAATGTAATTTCAGGTGTCCCTCAGGGTGGCGTTCTTGGCCTCTTGCTTTTCAACCTTTACATTCGTAACGATAGATTTGGAAAGTATATTAGCTGGCTATACTGATGATCCTACCTTACTTGCTGTTGTTACATTCCCGAACATGAGACTAGCTGTTCCCGAGTTTCTGAATAGGCATATTGTTGATATTAGCGATTGGTGTAAGATGTGGGGCATAAATTAACTATCATAGCACAAAATATGATAATAAGCAGGTCCAAAACTTTTGATTCACCACATGCTGATTTCTTCCTTAAGTAATTCGTTCAAGATTCTGGAGGTATCTTTTAAACAACATTTCATTGCGTATCTTCCTCATTTGCACAAGATTTTAGTTTTGACTGTTTTATTTTCCTAGTCTGGAGTACTGTTCCCCAACTTGGTCATCTGCTGCAGATTCCAATCCATGATTACTGGATAAAGACTTCGGTGCATTTAAATATCTTTTTCCTGAATTAAGCATCAACTTGTGGCATAGACGCACCACTAGCTTGCTTTACTTGTTGCATAAAATTTATTACAATGTTAATCACCCATTGTAACAGGCTCTAAATGGCTTGTTCAATCCTATATGCATAACCAGGAAGGCCGCCAATGCTAATAGCTGAGCACTTTCTTTAGATTTAATACAAGTTAGTTTTTCAAGAAGTATTACCGCAGCTGCCAGTAGAAAGTGGAATGAATTGCCTAGCCACATTGCTGAGTCATTGAAGCTTCATAATTTTAAGATAGGAACAAATAAATTTTAACTAAGACAATTTAATGGTCACATTTCTAAAATTATAGCGAAATAATGCCAATACTGTGAAAATGAGTTGTAACTATATAAATCTTTTCTTTTTCCTTTTTCTCAACAAGTTGCTTCTTTTGCTAAAGCAATATGATTTACTGTTATGGACTTTTCCAGGGGGCTTGTTTTTTGGCTTATAATAATAATAAAAATAATAATAATAATAATAATAATAATAATAATTGTATCTACCTTGGCTGTCTCCCCCAATTAGGGGGTAGCCGACATAAAAAAAGAAACAATAAGGGATTTACTTTGCTCAATGGGCAATGACGAGGGAGCTAGAGACCGTTCAGATGGCACGGCTGCAGTACCACAGCCCATCCTCCCAGCTCTTCCACAACCTGCGTCGCTTTATGAATGCCAACTCCCCTACTGCCCCTACCACAGGGCTACCTCTGTAAGATGCAGCCCAGTAGAAACAGCAGATGCCCATCAGAACTGCGTCACAAGCGCTCGCCACTCATTCCTATTCCTAGCACGCTCATAATAATAATAATAATAATACCCTACTTCAAACATGAATATCTTACCCTAAAGAGGGGATGGGCTTTCCCCAATCACTATTCAACATCCCTTAGGGGAAGTGGGCAAAGCTATCCCAAAAGTCCTTTCAAAAATGAAGCTCAGAATTCATACACATCACTTCAGAGCCCATAGGAACATTATTGTTTTGACTCTAAATAATAAAATGTCATATGATTTCTCATACCTTAGGCCTAATCACGAGAAGTGCTGGACAGAGGACTGTTGATCTGTGCTTTGGAGATCTTACTTAAAAAACTACATACACTATTGCACTTAGGTCAGGATACTTCCAACCATGATCACTCTATCAAAAAGTAACCTCTTCTAATTGGAATGAAAATCATGAATCCAAAGTATGACAGTTTAAAACAAAAATCATAGCGAGCCATTGTCATCAAGTAACTTAAGTGTAAAACTGGGACATCAGAATATTCTTAGAGAATGTCATGTATGCACATACACACAAAATAAGGCCAATCATTAGCCTACACATCACAGTGATATGGACATTACAAACACTCGGTGAAAACACACAAGAGAGTAAGCAGCAACCTCATTGCTGACAAAACATCCAGGAATGACTGGAAAAACTAGATTTAATACGATAAAGACTCTATAATCAATTTGTAGCTTGTGTTTGTGAAGCTAAGAATGCTCTGAGTAGGAAGACATTCGTGTGTCTATTCACGTCTGTCTGCTAATGTGCCCTTGAGCATGAAAAAATTTAAACAAATCACGATTACATGAAAACCAGGGTTGATATGATTTAATTCATATTATTTAAATCATTATTTATATCATTTAAAATCAGAGTAGAAAATTTATGATTTAAATAAGAATAATTTATATACGAATATGGTAATATATCTATATACATTTAGTTAAGTATACAGCTACACAATTTAGTGAAATGGAAATGAATGTCCTTCTACTCCTTGGTAATGATTTGCCTGTTTGAAGCTGGGCTAGAATATTAGCCAGATAGTTTAACATTCAAAAAACAAAATGTTGGATGAACAGTACGGAGTTTTGTAACAGATAATGCTGCTATCATGGCAAAAATGAGAGGCATGTTGAGAAAGAAAGATAAATCCATTACAGTATATGGATGTTCTGCACACTTGCTAAATCTTCTTTCACAAGACCTACAAGTAAAGAATATTAAGGAACCTATTACTGAAATAATCAAATACTTCAGAAATCGTCACATTCCAGGAGGTTTGTACAAACAAGCAGGAGGAGTAAAGCTAGTGATGCCTTCAAATACAAAATGGAACTATATGACTCATTCAATTGAAGCATATTTATGGTCAAAGTATGCAAAGAAAATGGTCAAGTAAATGATCAGGAAATTGAAAGGCAATAAATGACAAGCATTGAAGAGGAATGCAAAGAATTATTTGGATACTCAAGCCTACTGTTGTAGCACTAGATGGTATCTAGAAAGAACACACCCTGTTAAGTAATATTGTAGAAATATGCTTATAGCTGAAAACTGATAAACAAAGATAAATATAATTTTGAACAAAGAATAAACGTAGCTGAGGCATCTTTCCATTTCCTGGCAAATGTAGCATTTCCAAGGTATCAAGGTAGGTATCTGAGTCCTGAGCAGTGAAGTACTGCAGAGCAGTATGTTTGTGAGTGCCATCCATATTTTCTGCCAATTTCCATGTCATGCCACGGGAGTAATGCACTATTTAAAAAGCTTCATTTTGACAAAAATGTTGTAGAATCCCTTACCCCCATTGCAGGGTAGAAGGATTTTACAAATGATGTAAAAGAAACTTGAAACGGATGTTCAAAAGAAGTTATTTATGGCAGTTGCATCATGAGCAGCTGTTGAGAGAATTTTTTCATCATATGGTTTTGTACATTCTTAGTTCAGGTAAAGACATCAAAGCAGGTGATTGTTCATAGGCATATCAACTAAGCATGTTTTAACATTTGCATTTTTTTTTTCAGAGAATGAGAATTGAAAATTACAGTATACTAATGTTGTATGTATTCAAAGATCAGGAAAAGGTGTCACACCTGGAGACTATTCAAAAGCATTTCTGCAGAGCATATTCTATATATTAGCTTCTTTTGCTTTTAAAGGATGATAAACTTGAGAGTTAAGTATGTTTTAACAAATACATTTTTTATCCAAAGGATGTTAACAATATAAAAAAATAAAGGCAGAGGAATATGTTAGTTCTCAACATGGGTGTGTCTGATCATCCACATATTGCAACATGACATTCACAAAAAGTTCAGATATCCTCTTTTCAAAATCAAATTGAGTCCATTACAATGGTAAACTGGGATAGGTAATGATCCTCATCCAGGGAATTCTCAAGATTAGGGTTAATGTACTTAAAGAGACACAATAATTCTCCCCATTAGAATGGGATAAATACTCATAATACATCAGATTAAAAAACTGAAATTAATTTTTAACCTAATATGACTTTGGTGAAAGACAATAGGGTCAAGGGGAGTGATGCCCCTTTGTGATTACAGAAAGACCAGCATTTGCAACAATTTAGTAGGGATACATATTTTGAGGTTTCCCTCTCAAAAAGTCTTGGGTTTCCATGTTCTCCCCCTTTCCCATTACCATTAGGGGAAGAGGAGGTTAAGTCCATTTATTTTGCAATCCGTCCATTTCTGACAAATAAAATTTAAGTTTGCTTAAATCAATCAACGATCTCTAAACATTTACAAAGGAGCCCAAGGGAACTTGAAAATGCTACAAAATACAGTCTGCACATTCTTCAAGGTTTGGGTTCTAACCAAACCTAAATAGAAGTAGGAATTAAATCAACACATGCATGTTTCAGGAACACGAGGTTTCGTACATAGAAATAAAAACGAGGCTTTGTACAGAGAACGACGTTTTGTATATAAAGTTGGAGGAGATTTCGTACATAGATTTTTTTTCAAAAATTAATTATGAGCCAATTCAGTAATTATTGCTAATAAAGTGTTACTTGCTCCAATCTCTAATGTATTTGTTATGCTATTGCAGGAGGCCCATTTTGGGGGTTCTCAAAATGCTAAAAGAAAAAAATCCAGTCAAATATACATTATAAACAAATTTTATTTTAAAATACAGTGATCCCTTGTTTATCGCGGGGGTTAGGTTCCGGGACCGACCACGATAGGTGAATTTCCGCGAAGTAGGATCACCCTATATGTACATAGGTATTTTACATTTATTTTTACGTTTACTATATAAATCCTCCCTGTACTGTTAACAAACCACCCTTTACTTTATAAATAACAGCATGCAAGCACATATTTATATGAAAGTGATAGGTAGACTTACCGTGAATGAGGTGGTAATGACATGACATACTCATATACATAAGTATTTTACAATTATTTTTATATTTACTGTATAAACCCTCCCTGCACTGTTAAAACATCACCCTCTACTTTATAAATAACAGCGTGCAAGCGTAAATTTATATGAACGTGATAGGTAAACTTACCATGAATGAGGAGGTAATTACGTTTATAGACTCCACAGGAAATTATTCCGCAGCCAATAACAGCTTTACAGCTGCTATTTGCGAGCGAAGAACATGGTAATAGGGAGATGCTGTCGCTGTTTCTTCTTTTGTTGGAAGATGGTCTTGTAAGGAATCATGGCATCGTCGAGAAGATTCCAGGTGGTCACCGAACGAACCAAATTATCATCATGTTCCTGTGAGAGTTGTTGGACTGCATTCACATGTTCATACATGGCTGCCAGACGTTCGAGTGTAAGGCCAGGTTCTTCAATTTCTTCGTACATTTCCTCAAGTTTTTCTTCTTCCTCTCCTTCGCTCGCTGATTTTGTCATTTCTTCCAAGTCTTCATCAGTCAAAGGCTGCGAGTGGCAGTCAATCAGTTCATTCACGTCTTCGTGAGTCATATCTTTAAAGATTCCTCCTCCTAGCATTGCAACCAACTTCACAGCTTTCGCAACTGCCGAGTTATGGACTTCGTCAGGAGCAAATCCCTTGTAGTCGTAGATGACTTCGGGCCACAACTGCTTCCAGCTGGCATTGATTAAGGCCAACTTCATCTCTCTGATTGCATTCTGAATATTTTGAAGGCATGTAGCAATCGTGTAATTACGCCAGTAAGTCTTCAATGAGAATTCTTTGTCCGCATCCATGGCTTCAACCAGGTTCGCCAGGGCATTTCGTGTGTAGAGGGCCTTGAATGCACGAATAACGCCTTGATCCATAGGCTGAATCAGTGACGTCGTATTAGGTGGCACGAACTCTACTTGAACACCGTCATATTCGAGATTACTTGCGTGGCCACCAGCATTATCCATCAAAAACAAGGACTTTAAATTCAAGGCCTTTTTCTGCAAGATAAATTTTGGCCTGAGGGATAAAGCATTGGTGAAACCAGTCCAATGTGAGGCTTTACGTGATCCATGCCTTAGGGTTATGCATCCAATACACTGGCAGCAGATTCTTGTTTTTGTTCTTCAAAGCCCTAGGGTTCTTTGACTTGTAGATAAGCCCGGGTTTTAACATGAAGCCCGCAGCATTCCCGCACATGATGAGGGCAATGCGGTCTTTGTGCGCTTTAAATCCCCGGGCTTTAGCTTCTTCCTTGAAGAGAAAAGTGCGACACAGCATTCTCTTCCAAAATAACCCAGTCTCATCCATGTTGAACACTTGCTCAGGAGCATATTCCCCTTCGGCGATAATTTTCTTGAAGTCGATGTTCACATAATCTTCTGCTGCAGCTGTATCTGCAGAGGCAGCTTCGCCATAAACTGCAGCGCTCTTTTGGCCAAAGCGCTTTTGAAATTTGGCGAACCACCCCATGCTTGCAACAAACGATTGTTTCCTTGGTGGAGAATCGCTGGAGGGTACTGGTTGTGGGTCCTCGATATTGTCTTCTCTCTCCTCCTCTCCACGGTCGCCACTGTCGTCGTAGGCTTCATTTGCAGCCAATGTCTCATACAGCTTCTTCGGCTTTGTTTGTATGATATTGCTGTCTATGCTGATGTTCTTCTTTCTGCAATCAGCAATCCACAGGGCCAAAGCAGATTCCATCCGCACCATTATCTTATTGCAGGGTGTTACGACCCTCTTTGCTGTTTTATTAAATGAAATAGTCGCTGTTTTCCTGATGTTTGCCTCGTCCTTTTTGATGTAGCGAACAGTAGATTCATTGAGGCCAAAATGGCGGGCGACATCCGCAAACCTTCTTCCTTCTTTCAGCATATCTAACAGTTTCACCTTATCCGTTATGGTTAACATCTTCCTTTGCCGCTTAGGCTCACTACCAGAAGCCTTAGAAGATGAAGGACATTTGGGAGGCATTGCAAATGTTGAAATACATGAGCAAAAAAAATCACATGCACAACGTATTAAAAAGCACAACGTGAACGGCGCACAAGAGAGTTAGACTGAACAAGTGAGGCGAGACAAAGGAAGATGGTGGGAGAACCAAGCTTCAATCAAAACGCCAATCAGACCCTATGATACAGAACATACAGAAAAACAATTATGTGATTCGTCGTTTCCCACCCTTTCATCCAATAGCACTCCATGAACTATCTCACGTAGGTGCAAGCCTTTGCGTTTTCCAAGACGCCAATACATTGTACGCTATCGGACAGTATTTCACATGGTGCAATACTGTGAGTTATATGTTTAAATTTATGTTTTTCACTATTTTTTACTGTTTTATTACTCTTAGGCTAGGAAATACTTGTTTTATCAATAACATAATGAAAATTATGTTTTCCGAAATGCTGATACCGGTATCATATTTTACATGATGCACTACTGTGAGTATTTATAATTTTTACTATTTTTTAATGCTTTATTATTCTTAGGCTAAGAAATACGTTTTTTTATCAATAAAAGCATGAAACTACTGGAAAGTTTAATATATGCTAGTTCACGTAGGTGCGACCTTTTGCGTTTTCCGAAACGCTGATACCAGTATCGTACTTTCTATGGTGCAGAGTTACATGTTCAAATTTATGTTTTTTTACTATTTCTTACTGTTTTATTATTCTTAGGCTGGGAAATAAAGTCTTTTTATCAATAAAATAATTAATTTTTTTGTTTCAAATAATAATGAAAATACTGAAAATTTTTATTTTTTTAATATTTTAATATTTTCGCATGTACCCAGAAAAAAAAACTCGCCAAAAATAAAACTGTGATGCCCTGAATTCGTGATATGTATACATATAAACATAATTATTTACAAAAACACACATGTTATAATTAAGCACATAGCAGTATACATTGTCGATATTTACATTAATGTCAGATTTACAGTTCATATAATATATATATATATATATATATATATATATATATATATATATATATATATATATATATATATATATATATATATATATATATAGTTTATTAATTATTAAATATTAAATATACAGTTCATATTTACATTGATATACTTTTAAATCTGAGCTAGAAATGTTCGTACTACATACGCAATGTTGCCAAAAGTCACATTCATTACAAGCAAATGCCTCCTGTCTTGGTCCTACTGGCTTAAAACAACTGCTGCAGCGAGTAGAGGCTGGTAGAAAGTTTAACTCTGGTCTATACCTAGGCACTCTAGTACTAACATTAGCCAGTATGTTACTGAAGTTATCCTATCACAATAATGAACTACCCATTTTAATCCGCTGATAATTAATAAAAAATTACTCGTTAACGAGTAAATTAATAATGACACACACAAATTACAACGCAGTTAAACGGATAAATATATAGCGAGGTTAAGTGCTAAATAAACGGCCCTTAATCTTTCACATCAAAGATATCAAAATCTTTAGATCTCCTGTGTTAATTATCAGTCACAGTTGAAAAATTATGAAAGTATAAGATTAATCAGGATTTGCAAAATGAAATATATAGGTAAGTATTAATACTAATATATGCATCTAGAATGAATTTAAAAAAAATAAATAAATAAAAATAAAGACAAACTAAAATACACTTTACCGCCAAAATATACGCCGAAATACCCAACAGCAAAAAGTTCAATTTATTGAACTTTTCTACTGTACGAAATCTCGTTTTTATTGTACAAAACCTCGTTTTGTTTATACTGTATATGAAATGCCTCATGAACGAAACATCATGTAGCTCATGTTTCAAAGGGGGTAGATGATTAAACAATACCTCCAAAAGCATGAAAAAGATGGCAAATATTTACTTTCACACCACAAGTTAGGACAAAAATCTTATGAATTTTCTTCTATTGTTATGTAAGGCTTGGTGTAGGCTTGTTTCAGAGTTATTTCAGTAATACTGTATTTACGAGCCACCTTCCTTCCTTTGGAAGTGAAATTTATGTTTTTCCTCCAGTTTCTTATGTATTTTGAATGATCAGAGCTTCAAAGCCATACCATATTGTGCCTAACCTACCCTAACTTATGCTACCCAAACTTAACCCATTCTAACATAACATAATCTAAAATGATTAATCTAAGACAATTTTGAAAGTCATATTTGTCCAAAACATATAAAAATTCTAGAACTATCAAGACCTACCTAAAAAGCATAAACTGATCAACGACGAGACAGGTGTATTAGCAAGAAAGAAAAAAAAATCAACTCTAGTTGAGAGTTAATAAGTTTTATTGCTGTTCATTTGTCGTTAAATATATTTGTGCAGTATAAATTACTTTCCCTTTAATTCACTGGGAATGAGAGAGTAAATACCACTATAGGTCAGAGTTTACTTCTGGAACATCTATCAAATTATGTACACTAACCTGATATTCATTCAGATTAGGTTCGGTTGGTCTACCAGTACAAATAATGATGCGTCTAAGAGTAACCATTCTTCAAATGTAGCTTACATATGCAAGCAGTAATTGGTGTATTGCAACGGCAAATAAATGAACGAAAGTACCAGCAGGGGTAGCGTTCAAGTGGGCCGATTCCGAAATTGGTCAAGTTGGGTTAGTTTGTTCGATTATTTTAATGAATACTGAATATATTTATCTTGAATACGTTTAATATTTTGTGCTAATTCAATAAAACACCGAGTTACAATGATCTGAGTACGAGTCGGTAAACTGGTACAAATTTCCGGCAGGTAAGGCTCACTGCCACCTCTTACCGTAACTGTTGCTCTTTCTTGACATCCACTTCCAAGGCAGGGAAATCAATGGAGAGAAGTGCCACTAACGAATTCACCACTTCGATCCCTGAGAGAATCCTGAGAATAACTTTCCTTCCCGATATACATTCTTCAGAATGATCGAGGGGGGCGATCAAACTCATTCTTACGAGACATGGCAAAATCGCCCGAATCTCTTCTTCTCTACAATAGGCCAAAGTGTGAATATCAGATTTTTCGATAGCCTTAAAGACTCTAGGGGTAACGGGCGCCGTTAAAGTAGGCATTATGGCAATATATTTTCGTTATTTATTTTACAAAATCACATTGCAAAGTCAAAAGGAAATCACGGTCACACACGTTAAGTACAAACAAACTTTCCAATACTACCAACTTTGTACAATTCGGATAAAACGATAATTGTGCATTAATACGTACTATCACGTGAAAAAGAAGTCATTTTATGCTGAGTATTAGTATAAAGACATATTTAAACATCAAAAGAAAATTATAAATGGTATTTGATTGTGTAATTGGTCTTTACATACAACAAATAACTGATGTTATGGATTTGGTAACACTGATAGAAGCTGCCTTCGTCTTCTTCAATATTACCTATAGAATATGACACGCGACAAAGGCAGGTGGAAGAGGCCCATCCAGAAATTGCGACCTCGTATGAAAACGGGCGAAGAAGAGGAAGGGGGGAGGGGAGGGGGAGATATTTCTCATTCCCAAGCTATTAAAGGTAACAATAAAACTACCTTATGCTGATGAATCATATATGAAATTAGCCTTTACGTAATAAGTGGATGAGATTTAAGTTTTGATACCAGAAGTGGCAGTTACCCAGGATATCCAAATTAACACTAGATATATTCATTCATATACAAAAGCAATGTTCCCCCTCATAAGGGGGGTGGCTGAGTCAAAGTAAATACTTTGACTTTTTGTGGGAAGTAAATACAAAGGAGGGGATTCCCATCCTACTCTCACTGCCCCATTCAGTCGGCTTTTGCGACACGCAGGGGAACACGAAGGAAGTATTCTTATCCCCCTCCCTCAGGTGGATATATATATATATATATATATATATATATATATATATATATATATATATATATATATATATATATATATATATATATATTATATATATATATATATATATATATATATGAATCATTTTTTTTTACCCCGACCGGGACTCGAACCTAGGACTTATGATTACTAAGTCAAAGCGCTACCACTACACCACAGAAGGTTAAAAGGAATCCAACCTTATAGCTTTTACATATATATATATATATATATATATATATATATATATATATATATATATATATATATATATATATATATATATATATATATATATATATATATATATATATATATATATATATATATATATATATATATATATATATATATATATATATATATATATATATATATATATATATATATATATATATATATATATATATATATATATATATATATATATATATATATATATATATATATATATATATATATATATATATTCTATCTACCTTAGCTGTTTCCCCCTTTAATTGGGGGGTAGCTGACATCAAAGAAAGAAAACAATAAGGGGATTACTTTGCTCTATGGGCAATGACGAGGGAGCTTAGCGACCGTTCAGATGGCACTGCTGGAGTGCCACAGCCCATCCTCCCGGCTCTTCCACAACCTGTGTCGCTTCACAACTGCCAACTCCTCCTACTGCCCCTACCACAGGGCTACCTCTGTAAGATGCAGCCCCATGGTAACAGCAGATACCCATCAGAGCTGTGTCACAATCGCTCACCACTCATTCCTATTCCTAGCACGATCGCTTCCTTCCCTCACATCCATCCTGCTATCATTCAGGACTCTCCTTACTCCATCCATCCATCCAAACCTAGGCCTCCCTCTAGCATTTCTCCCATCAACTCTCGCATTCATCACCTTTTTCAGCAGTCTTTCATCATCCATCCTTTCCACATGGCCAAACCATCTCAGAACATTCATATCTACTCTGGCTGCAATTTCTCTCCTCACACCCGTTCTTGCTCTCACCACTTCATTCCTAACCCTATCCAACCAAGATACACCAATCATACTCCTCAGGCATTTCATCTCAAACAAATTTAGTTTCCATCTCTCGCTTACTTTCATAACTTATAAGTCTGATCCATACATCACAGTTGGCACAACCACTTTCTCATACAAAACTTTCTTAACATTCATTTCCAACACTCTATTCTTCATCACTCCTTTCAACGCACCCAACACTTTACATCCTTCATTCACTCTGTGACACACATCAGCTTCCACTCCACCATTTGCAGCTATAACCGAGCCTAAATACTTAAACTGATTTACTTCCTCAAGTGTCTCTCCATTCAATATAACATTCAATCCAGCACCAGCCTCATTTCTTGTACACCTCATAACCTTACTCTTTCCCACAGTCACTTGCAACTTCCTTCTCTCACACAGCAACATGTAATGGAACCAACGAGGGCAAGGGGTGGGGATGAGCCATCACTACTTGATCTAGTGTCCACAGATAATGTGTTGGATATTGAAAAAATTGAGTATGAACCACCAATTGGAAAGAGTGACCACAGTGTGTTGTTGATGGAGTATATCATTGAAGATATTCTGCCTGAGAGTAGAGGCACTGAGGACATGAGGAGGAACTATCCGAAAGGAGATTACATCGATATGAATGAGCTTTTTGCAGTTATTGACTGGAGAACCTTATTTTACAACAAATCTGTACAAAAAATGTATGACATATTTTGTGAGAAATATGGAAAGATAGTAGATTGCTGCATACCTTTCACCAAAGTAGGTGTAATTCATGCCAGAGAGAAATGGTTCGATAATGAGTGTAAAAGAGCTAAGGAGTGGAGAGAAAAAAGCTGGAAAAGGTATAGGAGGAAAAAAAACAGAAATGCCTGGCAAACCTACAAAAGAGCAAGAAATGACTACCTAAGTAAAAGAAGAGAGGCAGAGAGACTATGAGAGGGACATCACCAGGAAGATTAAAGAAAATCCCAAGGTTTTTCACAGCTTTATCAGAGGAAATCTGAAGGTAAAAGAACAGGCTTTAAGGCTTAAGAGAGAGGATGGAAGGATCACTGAGACGAATGAAGAGATCTGCAAAGAATTGAACAAGGAGTTTCAGTCAGTATTTACGGTAGAAAATACCCCACCCCCTCAGATTGCAGAGAGAGAAGCTCAAGGGCCGGTATTAGAGAATATTAACCTTACAGCCAAAGAGGCATGCAAGGCGCTGATGGAGTTAGATGTTCATAAAGCTACAGGTCCTGATGACATATCCCCTCATGTACTTAAAAAATGAGCAAACTCAATATCAGTGGCACTAAGTGATTACCTAATTGTGATTACCTAATTGTGTTTACGGGAAAGAGCCCAAAGCTCATATCTTCCCGTCTCCTGATCGGTTCCATTTTATACTTAGTGATACTTATCATACCTGTCATTAAAACTATGGATTGAGATAGCATTAACTACCTCCTCGCTTAGCGAATTCCAATTATCAACTACTCTTACACTGAAAAAGTATTTCCTTACATCCTGCAAAGAAGTTTTCTTACGAAGCTTCAAACTATGACCTCTAGTTCTAGAGCCAGCCATATCAAAATATCGATCCCTATCCACTCTATCATAACCATGAAGGAATTTAAAGACTGTCACCATATCCCCCCTCACTCTTCTAGCTTCGAGTGATGGTAAGTCTAATTCCTCAGCCTCTCATCATAACTGAGATTGCGCATTTCTGGCACCAGTTTCGTGGCATGTCTTTGAACTTTTTCAAGCTTAGCTATGTGCTTTTTCAAGTGTAGATTCCAAAAGGGGGCTGCATATTCGAGTTTTGGCTTCACATAGGTTACATAAATATTTCTGAACATTTCCTTGTCCATGTGCCTGAAGGCTACCCTTACATTTGATAAGAATGCATATGCTGCCCTTACTATGCCATTTATATGTATTTCTGGAGACAAATCTGCCTGTATGTTTACTCCTAGATCTCTCTCATTTTCTGTCTCTTGAAGTTGTACTCCAGCCACCGAGTAGTCAAGCTTGGGCCTTCTTGCACTTGTACCCATTCTCATTACCTTACATTTTGAAGTATTGAATTTCATTAGCCACTTTTCTGACCACTCATACAGAATATTTAGATCCTCTTGAAGTTCTCTACCATTGTTCTCGTTTTTTACTTTCTTCACAATCTTTGCATCATTTGCAAACATATTCATGAATGAATTTACAGACTCTGGTAGGTCATTTACATATACAAGGAACAAAAGTGGCACTAAAGCTGAACCCTGTGGAACTCCACTACTAACTCTTCTCCATTCAGACACTGAGTGTCTTACTCTAACCCTCTGTTCCCTTCCTTCTAAGTAAGTTTTTTATCCATTCCAAAACATTTCCACCTATTCTAGCCATTGATTGCAGCTTCCTAATAAGTCTCCCATGTGGAACAGTGTCAAACGCTTTCTGGAAGTCTAGGAATATGCAATCTGCCCAGCCCTCTCTTTCCTGTAAGATTTGGCTTACCTCATCATAAAATTCTAATAAGTTTGTTACTGTTGATCTACCTTCTCTGAAGCCATGTTGCCTCACTGACAAAAAGTTGAAGGATTCCAAGTGAAGAGAGATATGTTTCCTTAGTAGTTTCTCCATAACTTTGCAAACTATGCTGGTCAAGGAAACTGGTCTATAGTTCAGAGCCGTATCCCTCCTTCCCTTTTTGAAGATAGGTATCACATTTGCTTGTTTCCAGCATCTTGGAATCTCCCCCGACTCCAGTTACTCCTTAAATATGATACTTAGTGCCACTGATATTGTGTTTGCGCATTTTTTAAGCACATGAGGGGATATGTCATCAGGACCTGTAGCTTCATCAACATCTAAATCCATCAGCGCTTTGCATACCTCTGTGGCTGTAAGGTTGATGTTCTCTAATACCGGCCCTTGAGCTTCTATCACTGCAATCTGAGGGGGTGGGGTATTTTCTACTGTAAATACTGACTGAAACTCCTTGTTCAATTCTTTGCAGATCTCTTCATCCATCTCAGTGATGCTTCCATCTGCTCTCTTTAGCCTTAAAACCTGTTCTTTTACTTTCAGTTTTCCTCTGATAAAGCTGTGGAAAAGCTTGGGATTTTCTTTAGCCTTCCTGGTGATGTCCCTCTCATAGTCTCTCTTTGCCTCTCTCCTTTTACTTAGGTAGTCATTTCTTGCTCTTTTGTAGGTTTGCCAGGCATTTATGTTTTTTCTCCTCCTATACTTTTTCCAACATTTGTCTCTCCACTCCTTAGCTCTTTTACACTCATTATCGAACCATTTCTCTCTGGCATGAATTACACCTACTTTGGTGAAAGGTATGCAGCAATCTATTATCTTCCCATATTTCTCACAAAAGATGTCATACATTTCTTGTACAGATTTGTTGTAAAATAAGGTTCTCCAGTCAATAACTGCAAAAAGCTCATTCATTTTGATGTAATCTCCTTTCGGATAGTTCCTCCTCATGTCCTCAGTGCCTCTACTCTCAGGAAGAATATCTTTAATGATATACTCCATCAACAACACACAGTGGTCACTCTTTCCAATTGGTGGTTCATACTCAATTTTTTCAATATCCAACACATTATCTGTGAACACTAGATCAAGTAGTGATGGCTCATCCCCACCCCTGGCCCTTGTTGGTTCCATTACATGTTGGTGTAGGAAATTCCCTTGTACGCAATCTAGGAATCTTGCCCCGAATGAGTCCTCACCACTGTGTGGGTCAAGATTTATCCAATCTATCTCTTTATGATTAAAGTCTCCCATAATCAAAATCCTACATTTTTTTTCCCGTGCCATGTTAACAATGTTAAAATGTCACTGGAGTCAGGGGAGATTCCAAGATGCTGGAAACAAGCAAACGTGATACCTATCCTCAAAAAGGGAAGGAGGGACACGGCTCTGAATTATAGACCAGTTTCCTTGACCAGCATAGTTTGCAAAGTTATGGAGAAACTACTAAGGAAACATATCTCTCTTCACTTGGAATCCTTGAACTTTAGAATAGGTGGAAATGTCTTGGAATGGATAAAAACCTACTTAGAAGGAAGGGAACAGAGGGTTAGAGTAAGACACTCAGTGTCTAAATGGAGAAGAGTTAGTAGTGGAGTTCCACAGGTTTCAGCTTTAGGGCCACTTTTGTTCCTTGTATATGTAAATGACCTACCAGAGGCTGTAAATTCATTCATGAATATGTTTGCAGATGATGCAAAGATTGTGAAGAAAGTAAGAAACGAGAACAATGGTAGAGAACTTCAGGAAGATCTAAATAGTCTGCATGAGTGGTCAGAAAAGTGGCTAATGAAATTCAATACTTCAAAATGTAAGGTAATGAGAATGGGTACAAGTGCAAGAAGGCCCAAGCTTGACTACTCGGTGGCTGGAGTACAACTTCAAGAGACAGAAAAGGAGAGAGATCTAGGAGTAAACATACTGGCAGATTTGTCTCCAGAAATACATATAAATGGCATAGTAAGGGCAGTATATGCATTCTTATCAAATGTAAGGGTATCCTTCAGGCACATGGACAAGGAAATGTTCAGAAATATTTATGTAACCTATGTGAGGCCAAAACTCGAATATGCAGCCCCCTTTTGGAATCCGCACTTGAAAAAGCACATAGCTAAGCTTGAAAAAGCTCAAAGATATGCCACGAAACTGGTGTCAGAAATACGCAATCTCAGTTATGATGATAGGCTGAGGGAATTAGACTTACCATCACTCGAAGCAAGAAGATTGAGGGGGGATATGGTGACAGTCTTTAAATTCCTTCATGGTTGTGATAGAGTGGATAGGGATCGATTTTTTGATATGGCTGGCTCTAGAACTGGAGGTCATAGTTTGAAGCTTCGTAAGAAAACTTCTTTGCAGGATGTACGGAAATACTTTTTCAGTGTAAGTGGAGGGCAGACGTAGACGAGGAAGACCTAAACTACGGTGGAAGGACCGACTGAAGGAGGATCTCAGAGAGAGACAGCTGGGGGAGGAGCAAGTGATGGACCGGAACCAGTGGAGACGACTAGTGAAGAGATGCGACCCCATATGAAAATGGGAATGCAAATAGAGGAAGAAGAAGAAGAAGTAGTTGATAATTGGAATTTGCTAAGCAAGGAGGTAGTTAATGCTATCTCAATCCATAGTTTTAAGGACAGGTATGATAAGTATCACTAAGTATAAAATGGAACCAATCAGGAGACGGGAAGATACGAGCTTTGGGCTCTTTCCAGTAAACACAATTAGGTAATCACAATTAGGTAATCACACACCCTTCCAAATTGTGACACTAACTGACACGGCTTTTCCTCTGAATCTGCCACCACCACAGTATCATCTGCAAACAGCAACTGATTCAGCTCCCACCCATTATCATCCCCATCTACCATTCTCAAACCTCGACCACGCATTCGCTCATTCACCTCTCTTACAACTCCATCAATATACAAATTGAACAGCCATGGTGACATCAAACATCCCTATCTCAGTCCCACACCCACTGGAAACCACTCACTCACTTCATTCCCTACCCTAACACAAGCTCTACTCCCTTCATACAAACTCTTCACTGCATGCAACAATTTACCATTAATTCCATATAATCTCAAAACATTCCACATTGCCTCTCTATCAACTTTATCATACACTTTCTCCAGATCCAAAAATGCAAAATACACATCCTTACCCTTTGCTTAATATTTCTCACATAACTGCCTAACTATAAAAATCTGATCTATACAACCTCTACCTCTCCTAAAACCACTCTGCACTTCCGCGATCACATTTTCTGTCTTATCCCTAATCCTATTAACCAGTATCCTACCATGCACTTTTCCTACCACACTCAACAAACTTATACCTCTAAAATTACTGTATTCATACATATCTCCCTTACCTTTGTATAGGGGCACTATACAAGCAATCACCAATTCCACTGGGACCATTGACAACATAAAGCATATATTAAACACTCTCACTAACCATTCCAATGCAGTTACACCCCCTTCTTTCAACATAACCGCTCTCACACCATCCATTCCAGGTGCTTTACCTGCTTTTGCTTCATACAATGCCCTTTTCACCTCCTCTCTTGTAATCTCTCTCTCATTTTCATCTCCCATTACTGGCACTTGAACACCCCCCACTGCCACCATAGCTGCCTCTCTATCTTCCTCAACATTCAGCAAGCACTCAAAATATTCTGCCCATCTTTTCCTTGCATCGTTCCCTCTTAACATCTGCCCATTCACATCTTTCACTGTCTCTTCCATCCTCGATCCACCCTTCCTTAATCTCTTCACTTCTTTCCAAAACTTCTGTTTATTCTCCTTATATGACATACTAAAATCCTGTCCCCACATAACCTTTGCCAACTTCTTCTCTTCCTCTACCTTCCGCTTGGTTTCCACATTTTTCTCCCTATATCTTTCATACTTCTCCCTACTTTTACACTGCAGCCATTCCTGAAAAGCCCTCTTTTTCTCTTCCACCTTCATTTTCACCCCTTCATTCCACCACTCGCTGCCCCTCCTCATGCCACCTCCAACAAACCTCTTTCCATACACATCACTTGCATGTCCCACAAAACATTCTTTCATCAACCCCCATTCCTCCTCTAACTCCCCAGCTTCTCTTTCTTTCACCCTGTCATATGCCACTCTCAACCTGTCCTGATATTGCTGTCTCTTCTCTGGATTTGTCAACTCTTCCACCTTCACTATTTCCCTTCTACATCCCCCCCCACTCTATTTCCCCACTCTTTTGCTACTACCACTTTTGCTTCAACCAAAAAATGATCATACATCCTAGCAGCCACACCCCTAAATGCATGCACATCTTTCACTCTACCAATCATGCTCTTTGCTACTAACACATAATCCATCAATGTTCTTTCTTTCACTCTTCCATTTGCCACTCTCATCCATGTATACTTATTTATTAACTTCTTCTTAAATAAACTATTACCTATCACCAACTCTAGCTCCACACACATATCTAACAGTCTCTCGCCACTCTCATTCCCACCTGGTACCCCATACTTTCCTACAACACCTTCTAACTCTCCATCACCCACTTTGGCAATCAAGTCACCCAACACAACTACATAGTTCCTTCTACTCAGACCACCCACACACCTAGTTAACTCATTCTAGAATTCATCCCGCTCTTTCTCACTTCTCTCACATCCTGGCCCATACGCACTAACAAAAGCCCAACATTCCCTACCTATCCTAGCCCTAACCCACATCAGCCTAGATAACACTTCTTTCCATTCCACTACATTATTTACCATCCATTCACTCAGCAATAATGCCACACCTTCTCTCGCTCTCCCCCTTTCAACCCCAGACACCCTACCCATCACATCACCAAATGCCACTTCTCCTTTTCCTTTCATCTTCGTCTCACAAAATGCCAATACATCCATCCTCCTCTTACCAAATATATATCCAGTCTCACATCTTTTGCTCTCTATTGTACTAAAACCACGTACATTTAGACTCCCCAAAACTAGACTTTGGGGAGAAGTTATTCTCCCCTCTACTCCCCTTCTTCTTTGATGTCGCGCAGGAGGTTAATACAAGGGGGGATTCCTAGTCCCCCCGCCCCGTCCACCTTTAGTCGCCTCTTACGACATGCAGGGAATACGTTGGGGCTATTCTTTGATGTTGTGCCCGCCACCATATATATATATATATATATATATATATATATATATATATATATATATATATATATATATATATATATATATATGAATCATTTTTTACCCCGACCGGGACTCGAACCTAGGACTTATGATTACTAAGTCAAGGCGCTACCACTACACCACAGAAGGTTAAAAGGAATCCAACCTTATAGCTTATATCTGCTATACTTAGGAATGAAGGCATTCTATCTGAATGCCACTATGTTCATATTACAGATTCCCCAACCTCACTCGTGGCTTCATTTTAGCATTTAATTCAATTCCCAATCTCATTTGGGCCATGAAATTATCAAATAAGCACATTACATATGTGAAAACATGAATCATTTTTTACCCCGACCGGGACTCGAAGTCCTAGGTTCGAGTCCCGGTCGGGGTAAAAAATGATTCATGTTTTCACATATGTAATGTGCTTATTTGATAATTTCATGGCCCAAATGAGATTGGGAATTGAATGAAATGCTAAAATGAAGCCACGAGTGAGGTTGGGGAATCTGTAATATGAACATAGTGGCATTCAGATAGAATGCCTTCATTCCTAAGTATAGCAGATATAAGCTATAAGGTTGGATTCCTTTTAACCTTCTGTGGTGTAGTGGTAGCGCCTTGACTTAGTAATCATAAGTCCTAGGTTCGAGTCCCGGTCGGGGTAAAAAATGATTCATATATATATATATATATATATATATATATATATATATATATATATATATATATATATATATATATATATATATATTGAGATAACCTATATTGCTAAAATTGTGACTTCTTGTATGACTTTTTTTCCTGAGACTTTATTATCGGGCGCACTATTATTATGCCTTCATACATGACAGAAGTGCAGTTCCCAAGGATATCAAAAGGAACACTATATATATATATATATATATATATATATATATATATATATATATATATATATATATATATATATATATATATATATATATATATATATATATATATATATATATTTTTTTTTTTTTTTTTTTTTTTTTTTTTTTTTATGTACACAAATGAATTTGTTTACATTTAATTTTACTTAGAGGATTTTTACTTCAAAGATTCTTTTATTAAAAGGGACATACGATATAAAAGGCAATCATGTTTCAGAAAGCTTCCACTAATATATTACAGGCACAAGGCTCTTTCCCTTGAAGATAGGTAGTTAATTTCAAGTCTTCATTCCCCCCACAAAAGGGGTCTACAGATTCTGGACATAGCAGTTGAAGAGGGCATTGCACATTGTGAAGAAAGAGGTAGTAGATTTTTGGTGTTTGATACCCTGATTATAAATTCCTTAATGGTTAAGACAGAGTGGATAAGAATCAATATCTTGATATTGCTGGCACTAGAACTAGAAGTCATAGTTTGAAACTTCGTAAGAAAACTACTTTGCAGGATGTAAGGAGGAGCTTTTTTAGTGTAAGAGTAGTTGATGCTTGGAATTCGCTAAGCGAAGAGGTAGTTAATGCTAGCTCAATCCATAGTTTAAGGACAAGTATGATAAGTATCACTAAGTACAATAGTGGAACCGACCAGGAGACGGGGAGTTACGAGCATGGGGCAATTTCCCGTAAGCACAATTAGGTCATTACATAAAGCTTGACATACAAATGACTAAAAATCTATTATGGCATTATCCATCCCAACTTAGAACACTACCCTCACATCTGAGGTGCTTCTTATATTTATCTTCTTTATAAGTCTCAATACAAGACGACTAGACTCATTAATGACCCTTCTCTTAATTCTAAGCTCGGTTCGCTTTCTCTTTTCTTAAAGGTATAACCTCTTTCTTTTTTCTTTCAATACTACTTCCATTGCTGTTCTGATGGTTAGCGAGTTTGCATCCTCCCCTGCTGGTATGGCTATGTAACATACACCAAGCAGCCTTGTTGCGCAGGTACTGTGTGGAGATTTGTAGCTAGTGAATTGGTTGATGCAGTCACTGTTTCTTTCCTTCCACCTCCAGACTTTGGGACTTTCTTCCTCCTTCTCTCTTCCCTAACACTTATGACTCATTTTCCTAAAAAGAAAAAAAAAGAAAATAACTGTTCTATCATCCTTCTCCTATAAGTCATCATTCTCTTATTTCTACCTTGTACTTAAGCTGCTACTTTTTCTTTTTCAATGTTTTCTTGGAGTCTGGGCCCAATGAGGGCAGCTTCCTTTCCCAGTCTTGGTGTCACACTCATAAAAAAGTACCTAGGAATGAAGATGCATATGCGATATTGAAATAAATTGAACTTTATATATATATATATATATATATATATATATATATATATATATATATATATATATATATATATATATATATATATATATATATATATATATATATATATATATATATATATATATATATATATATATATATATATATATATATATATATATATATATACCTGTATATATAAAACCTCATGGAGAATTGTGACCAACTGAATATAAAAGACCTCAACTTTACCCCAAACAGGAGAATAAAAACCTTTTTTACAATCATACATTCCTTCATAAAGTAAAATATAAACTACATAAGAAATTTATAAACACAAAATATTAAGTAATATAATAATTAAAGCAACGTTTATCTCGCTTTAAGCAGATAACTATCCTTGAATTTATTTATTTTTTATATCAAATCAAGTTATATATGAAGATAATAGAATTTGAGCTTAGCCTTCATCAACAGCGACCAACTGATGAACAAAAACCTTAACTTTCCCTCATCTGGAGAATTAAGACTTATAGAAATATTAGGTACCAATTCTCTATGAGCTCCCATATATATATATATATATATATATATATATATATATATATATATATATATATATATATATATATATATATATATATATATATATATATATATATATTGATCCCTCGTTTATCGCAGGGGTCCAGTTCCAGGACCGGCCGCGATAGGTGAAAATCCGTGAAGTAGGATCACAATATATACATAGGTATTTTACATTTACTGCATAAACCCTCCCTGCACTGTTAAAAAACCACCCTGTACTTTATAAATAACAGCATGCAAGCGTAAATTTATATGAACTTGATTGGTAAACTTACCGTGCATGAGGTGATGATGACGTGTATAGACTCCAGAGGAAATTATTCCGCAGCAAATGACAGCTTTACGGCTGCTTTTTCTGAAAGAAGAACATGGTAATGAGGACTTGCTGTCGCTGTTTCTTCATTTGTTGGAAGATGGTCTTGTAAGGAATCATGGCGTCGTCGAGAAGATTGCAGAAGGTGACCTAATGAACCATATTAGCATCATGCTCTTGCAGGAGTTGTTGGACTGCTTTAACATGTTCATACATGGCTGCCAGACATTCGAGTGTAAGGCCAAGTTCTTCGATTTCTTCGTGCATTTCCTCTGGTTATTCTTCTTCCTCTTCTTCACTTGCTGATTTTGTCATTTCCTCCAAGTCTTCATCAGTCAAAGGCTGCAAGTGGCAGTCGATCAGTTCATTCATGTCTTCGTGACTCATATCTTCAAAGCCTTCTCCTTCTAGAAATGCAGCCAACTTCACAGCTTTCGCAATTGCCGAGTTATTGACTTCGTCAGGAGCAAATCCCTTGTAGTCGTAGATGACTTTGGGCAATAATTTCTTCCAGCTGGCATTGATTGCGGCCGGCTTCATCTCTTTGATTGCATTCTGAATATTTTGAAGTCATGTAGCAATCGTGTAATTTAGCCAGTAAGTCTTCAGTGCGAATTCTTGTCCGAATCCATGGATTCAACAAGGTTCACCAGGGCATTTCGTGTGTAGAGGACCTTGAATGCACAAATAGTGCTTTGATCTATAGGCTGAATCAGTGATGTCGTATTCGGTGGCAAGAACTCTACTTGTACACCGTCATATTGGAGATCAGTTGCGTGGCCACCAGCTTTATCCATCAAAAGAAGGAATTTAAATTCAAGGCCCTTTTCCGCAAGATCAATTTTGACCTGAGGGATATAGCATTGGCGCAACCAGTCCGATGTGAGGCTTTTTGTGATCCAGGCCTTAGGGTTATGCATCCAATATACTGGCAGCAAATTCTTATTCTTACTCTTTAAAGCACTAGGGTTCTTAGACTTGTAGATAAGCCCGGGCTTTAACATGAAGCCCGCAGCATTATGTTGTTCACATAATCTTCAGCTGCAGCTGTATCTGCAGAAGCAGTTCGCCATAAACCGAAACGCTCTTTAGGCCATAGTGTTTTGGAAATTTGGCGGACCATCCCTTGCTTGCCATGAACGATTGTTTCCTTGGTGGAGAATCACTGGAGGGTCCTGGTTGTGGGTCATCGATATCTTCTTCTCTCTCCTCCTCTCCACAATCACCACTGTCGTCGTCTTGTTCGTTTGCAGCAAACGTATCATACAGCTTCTTCGCCTTTGTTTGTATGATATTGCTGTTTATGCTGATGTTCTTCTTTCTGCAATCAGCAATCCACAGGGCCAAAGCAGATTCCATCCACACTGTTATCTTATTGCAGGGTGTTACGACCCTCTTCACTGTTTTACTAAATGAAATAGTTCCTGTTTTCATGATATTTGCCTCGTCCTTTTGATGTATCAAACAGTAGATTCATTGAGGCCAAAATGGGTGCTAACATCAGCGAACCCTCTTCCTTCCTTCAGCATATCCAACAGTTTTATCTTATCTACTATGGTCATCATCTTCCTTTGATGCTTAGGCTTACTAGCAGAAGCCTTAGAAGATGAAGGATGCTTGGGAGGCATTGCAGAGGTAGAAAAACGTGACTAAAAAAAATCACAAGCACAACGTAATAAGAAGCACAATTCGAATGACACACAGGTGAATTAGACTGAACAGGTGGGGCGAGAAAATGGATGATGGGGGGCGAACCAAGCTTCAATCAAAAAGCCAATCAGACCCCATGATGCAGAACATACAGAGAAACAATTCTGTGATTCGTCATCTCCCACCCTTTCAGCCAATAGCATCCCATGAACTATCTCACGTAGGTGCGAGCCTTTGCATTTTCCAAGACGCCAATACAATGCATGCTATCGTACAGTATTTTACATGGTGTATACTGTGAGTTATATGTTTAAATTTATGTTTTTTACTATTTTTTACTGTTTGAGTATTCTTAGGCTAGGAAATACTTTTTTTTTATCAATAAAATAATGAAAATACTGGAAATTTTAATATGTACTAGCTCACGTAGGTGCTACCCTTTTCGTTTTCCGAAACGCTGATACCGGTATCGTATTTTACATGGTGCAATACTGTGAGTTACATGATTAAATTCATGTTTTTTTTACTATTATTTACTGTTTTATTATTCTTAGGCTAAGAAATAAATTTTTTTATAAATAAGATAATCAAAATACTGGAAATTTTAATATGTGCTAGCTAACGTAAGTGCGACCCTTTGCGATTTTCAAAACGCCGATACCAGTATCGTAGTTTCTATGGTTCAGAGTTACATGTTTAAATTTATGTTTTCTTACTATTTCTTACTGTTTTATTATTCTTAGGCTGGGAAATACATTTTTTTATCAATAAAATAATGAAAAAAAAAATCCATAAAATAATGAACATACTGAAAATTTTATTTTTTTTAATATTTTAATACTCCCGCATATACCCAGAAAAAAAAAAGCTCGCCAAAAGAAACTGCAATGCACTGAATTCGCGATAGGTGAACCGCGATATAGCAAGGGAACACTGTATATATATATATATATATATATATATATATATATATATATATATATATATATATATATATATATATATATATATATATATATATATATATATATATATATATATATATATATATATATATATATATCATCAAATCTCTCGCCCTCTCCTATCAAGGGTTGCCACAACAGATCAATCGTCTCCATATTACCCTATCCTTTGCATCCTTCTTTGTCACACAGCACACCCTAATGTCTCCCTCACCAATTCCATAAATCTCTTTGGCCTCCGTCTCCCCCTGCTGCCTGGCAGCTCAATCCTCAGCAGCTCTCTCCCCAATGCACTCCTCATCCCTCCACATTACATGGCCACACCATCGCAGTCTCGCCTCTCTCACCATGTCTACTAATCTTCCTACCTGCAAAGTACCCCTGTTATGCTCATTCTTTATGCTGTCCATCTTCGTCACGCGAAGTGAAAACCACAGAATCTTCATCTGTACTGCCTCCAGCTCTGCCTCTCTTCTTTTTGTGAGTGGGACAGTGTCTAAGGCATACATCATAGCTGGTTTTATTACCATCGTTTATACTTTACTTTTCACCCTTGCAGGTACCCTCTTATCACATATAACTCCTGCCAATTTTCTCCACCCACCCCATCCTGCCTGCACTCTCTTCTTCACTTCTCCACCATAGTCTGCATTCTTATGAACAGTCGACCCCAAATATTTAAACTTATCCACCTTCGACACCTCTGCACCTCGTACCCTCACCACTTATCTGCCATTCCTCTCATTTACACTCATGTAATCTGTCTTGCTCCTTCTGACTTTTATTCCCCTTCTCTCCAGTGCATACCTCCAACTCTTCAGGCTTGTCTCAACATGTTCCCTACTCTCACTGGAGACCACAATGTTATCTGCAAACATCATGGGCCACAGTGACTCCAGTCTGATCTCGTCCGTCAATCTGTCCATTACTATTGCAAACGAGACATGCAAGAAAAAATTCACGATTGATTCTTGACACAGTAGGACCGTAACTTTTTACCAATCCATCAGTCCTGTTGCACACCTCACCGCTATTAAACTGCCATTCTCTTCCACCAACTTCACATCCTTCTTTTGTACCGCTGTCATATGCCATCTCTAAATCCACCAAAAATCAATACAATTCTTAGTATAGCAGATATAGCTGTAAGGTTTCTTTCCCTTTAAGACCTTCTGTGATGTAGTTTGTTGTGCCATAGCACAGTAAATATGTGTCCAAGGTTCAAGTCACAGTCAGGGTAAAAATCATTCAGGTTTTCACATATGATAATATGCTCATTTGATTACTGTTATCCCAAATGAGATTGAGATTTGCATTAAATGCGAAAACAAAGCCACGAGTGAGGTTGGGGGAAACTTCAATATGAACAGCAATATGAACAGAGTGGCATTCAGATAGAATGCATTCATTCCTAGTGTGGCAGATATAGCTCTAAGTTCGTTTCCCTTTTAGAGCTTCTGTGGTGTAGTTGGTAGCACCTTGACACAGTAATTATGTGTCCTAGGTTCAAGTCCCTGTTGGATAAAAATTATTTATGTTTTCACACATAGTAATGTGCTTATTTGATTATTTCAGGTCCCAAATAAGATTGAGATTTGAATTAAATGCAGAAACAAAGCCACGTCTGAGGTTGGGGGATCTGTTATACGAATAGAGTGGCAATCAGATAGAATGCATTCATTCCTAGTATTGCAGATATAGCTGTAGGATTTATTTCCAATTAGACCTTCTGTGATTATCTAATTGTTCTTACGGGAAAGAACCCAAAGCTCGTATCTTCCGTCTCCTGATCGGTTCCATTTTGTACTTAGTGATACTTATCATACCTGTCCTTAAAACTATGGATTGAGATAGCATTAACTACCTCCTCGCTTAGCCAATTCCAATTATCAACTACTCTTACACTGAAAAAGTACTTCCTTACATCCTGCAAAGAAGTTTTCTTATGAAGCTTCAAACTATGACCTCTAGTTCTAGAGCCAGCATATGAAAATATCGATCCCTATCCACTCTATCATAACCATGAAGGAATTTAAAGACTGTTACCATATCCCCCCTCAATCTTCTAGCTTCGAGTGATGCTAAGTCTAATTCAATCAGCCTCTCATCATAATTGAGATTGCATATTTCTGGCACCAGTTTCGTGGCATATCTTTGAACTTTTTCAAGCTTAGCTACATGCTTTTTGAGTGCGGATTCCAAAAGGGGGCTGCATATTCAAGTTTTGGCCTCACATAGGTTACATAAATATTTCTGAACATTTCCTTGTCCATGTGCCTGAAAGCTACCCTTACATTTCATAAGAAAGCATACACTGCCTTTACTGTGCCATTTATATGTATTTCTGGAGACAAATCTGCCAGTATGTTTACTCCTAGATCTCTCTCATTTTCTGTCTCTTGAAGGTGTACTCCTGCCATCGAGTAGTCAAGCTTGGGTCTTCTTGCACTTGTACCCATTCTCATTACCTTACATTTTGAAGTACTGAATTTCATTAGCCACTTTTCTAACCACTCATGCAGACTATTTAGATCTTCCTGAAGTTCTCTACCATTGTTCTCGTTTCTTACTTTCTTCACAATCTTTGCATCATCTGCAAACATATTTATGAATGAATTTACAGACTCTGCTAGGTCATTTACATATACAAGGAACAAAAGTGGCCCTAGAACTGAAACCTGTGGAACTCCACTACTAACTCTTCTCCATTCAGACACTGAGTGTCTTATTCTAACTCTCTGTTCCCTTCCTTCTATGTAAGTTTTTATCCACTCCAAGACATTTCCACCTATTCTAGCCATTGCTTGCAGCTTCCTAATAAGTCTCCCATGTGAAACAGTGCCAAATACCCTCTGGAAGTCTAGCAATATGCAATCTGCCCAGCTCTCTCTTTCCTGTAAGATTCGGCTTACCTCATCATAAAATTCTAATAAGTTTGTTACTGTTGATCTACCTTCTCTGAAGCCATGTTGTCTCACTGTGATGTAGTTGATAGTTCCTTGGCACAGTAATTATGCGTCCAAGGTTCAAGTGTTGGTCGGGGTAAAAATTATTCCTGTTTTCACATATGGTAATGTGCTTATTTGATTATTGTTGGTCTAAATGAGATTGAGATTTGAATTAAATGCGAAAACGAAGCCACAAGTGAGGTTGGGGGAAACTGTAATGTGAATAGATTGCCATTCAGATAGAATGTGTTCATTCCTGGTATGGGAGATATAGCTTTCAAATTTATTTCCCATTTAGAGCTTCTGTGGTGTGGTTAGTAGAGCCTTAGCACAGTAATTAGGTGTTGTAGATTCAAGTCCCAGTCGGGTTAAAAATCATTCATGCTTTCACATATGGTAAAATGATTATTTGATTATTGTTGTTCAAAATGAGATTGAGATTTGAGGTGAGGAAAACTGTTATGTGAACAGAGTGGCATTCAGAGAGAATGCATTCATTCCTGGTATAGCAGATATAGCTGTAAGATTTATTTCCATTTTAGGGCTTCTCTGCTGTAATTGGTAGCACCTTAGCACAGTAATTATGTGTTGTAGGTTCAGTTCCCAGTCAAGGTAAAAATTATTCATGTTTTCACATATGGTAATGTGATTATTTGATTATTGTTGGTCAAAATGAGATTGAGATTTGAATGAAATGCAAAAGCGAAGTCACAAGTGAGGTTAGGGGAAACTATAATGTGAACAGTGGCATTCAGATAGAATGCATTCATTCTTAATTAGCATATAAAGCTGTAAGATTTGCTTCCCTTTTTAAGCTTCTGTGGTGTAGTTGTGTGACAAAGTGTTTCGCTCAAAGTCACCAGAGGCTGTTAGATGCCTTATTAGTTAATTTAGTAACTTAACTGTCATTTTTCTAACTAAAATATAATTCCCACTTCTTGACTTTTGCAGATTATGATTATTTGCAATTTATATCTTAACTTATAGCTAATTTTAAAAATAGCTTATTTACTATTCCTGTACGTGTAGAAGCAGCGTCCTGATATAAAGGCTGCTCCTACCTTTCCACCTTTTCAGTGAACCTATCAGATACGTTTTGTTTACAATTTTCTTATGATAAAATAGCTCTTGCTGATAATTTTGTTATAAATTTGACCTTGCTGTTATGTCATTAGCCTGTCTAGATATATTTCAGTAACTTCTTTATTATTTGAGTACTTAAATTCCGTCTCCTACAACGCAAAGAACATTCTAGAGATTGTTTACCAGTAACCTAACTTTCCATTATTATACTCGTTTTATTTTATTTGCTTCCACTTGTTGCACCTAAAATACTGTCTCTCCCTTGCATCTCTGCTATAATTGCCTGCCAGGGACCACCACTAAAGTAGCCCTTAAATGATATAAGAGCCAGTTACTGCTCTAGAAATATATCCTACGGATGACGTCACCAGTAGGGACATTGAAGCGTCCTCATTTGGCGGCCAAACATCCCAGAGGCAGCATCTCACACAGCAGTCAATTTTATTTTCAAACCTTATTTACGTGGCATCTTCACAGGAATTCATCTGGCGCAAATAAGGGGAGGGATAGTGTATGGTAAAGCTCGTGGGTCAAGCAAATTGTTTTTTTTTTTCAGAATTAGTTACATTCGTTACTGGCTAAATCCTACAAATTTTTTCTCAGATTCCATTCCCATACAAATCAAAATTTTTTAGATTACCTAACTGGAATCTCACTTGCCAAAGTTAATTCTTTAACCTGGAAATTATAGCTGATATACATTGCTAAGTAGTTTCTTTTCACTGAATGTGATAAACGAAAATCTCATCCTCTGAAGACTGGTTATGAGCCCGTAAATATCTATCTCTTCTCCTAACAAATTCTAATTTCATTTCACCCCTTTCTATCATCGTATATAAAGTGCCTTACATCAAAAACTCGTGAATAAAGCTATTTGCTATATAAATTGCAAATAATTAATCATTTAACTAACGTGTTAAACTGCAAATAATTAAAAGGTAATTTTACCCTGTTGGCTTTGCAAATATTTCCTGTTAACCACAATCTAATGAACGCATACTGTATTTATCTTGCTAATTCTTCATATGTTGGGGATAAAGTGTTTTGACTTATAAGTTACAAATACTTCAAAAGGTGGTTCTGCCACCCCTTTTTTTTCATTGCAAACAGTTCTTGATAACGAAAAGTGAATGAATACTGTATGTATCTCGTAGATTCTTCCTTTATCATAAATAGAGTGTTTTACCATATTAATTGCAAATCAGTAATAAGCATTGCAACTTTTGTGGTTGCCCACAATTTAAGGAATACATACAGTACTGTATTTGTCTTGCTTATTCTTCATTTATTGTGAATACATTGTTTTCCTTTAATACCAGCAAAGAATTAATGGTTTTATATGCTATTATGGTAGCATAAATATTTCTGGTTAGCTTTGAATAACCAATATATTTTCATCCAGTAGAATAATATTGGAAACTCATTATATGTGTGCTCATGCTTTCAGTTTCCCATGATTAACAGTGTGTCGCTTCTGTTTCTGCAATTGCAGTGTCCTCTATTCTACTCTGCCTGTGTGACAGAGGTAATCGTCGAGTTGAGGCCAAAGTCTTGGCATACATCTGTGGTGCCGGGAAACGAAATCGTGCTCACCACCTCCGGGATTCAAAGCAACATTTTATAAAATTTAATTTTAAAAAATTAATTCAATTCTTTTAATGTCATTGCATTTCCAAAATTAAAAGAAAGTTGAATTCTGAGTTTCATTTAACCGAGTAGTGGTATAACGGGTGGGGTGTTCAAGTTCAAATATCTGTCCTGCCTGTTTGTGAGCTCTTAACCGAGCTCAGTATTTTGAGTCCCCTTAGTAAAACAGAATCCTAATAACAACACTCTACCATTTCCCCAACAAGATTGGCGCCCGAACAGGGACCCGACCATACCGACTGATTTTGATAAATTTATTTTTATTTTGCTTTTTATCATTGCACATGAAACCCGATTACCATTGGCTCGATTATTGAAATGAATGAATCATAGGCTGCACACAAAAATTTTATCGCTAGAGACGTTGCGGATAAAAAATTTTTTTATTTTCAAGATTTATTACGATAACTAATATTTTCTTGTTTCCCACGTGGTAATCAAAATTTCAGGAAATCTACATGAGATTATGTGGTAACAGACTTAAGAAATTTTGCATGACGAGAAGACGTGTTAATTAAAATTTCATTTATTTGCGTGATAAGATTGAGTTTTAAAGCATTCGTGTTTTATATATCCGTTAAAGGGTGATACTTGTTAAGAATTGTTTATATTTCCTTGGGATTTAGGAATTGGGAGAAAGCATATTAAGTATTTTTGCTTATAATTGTGTTTTATATTAAAGCATTGACTGCTCATATATTGGGAAGAAAAACTTTGGTGTCATTTATGGAGCCTAGCCTAAGCCTTTCATGTGTCTGAGTTGTTACTTGTAAATAAATTTTCTCATTACTAGTAGAAATGTGTAATCTGGCTGCCTAGTAAGCCGTTAGCCTATGTTTGGTGTATTTTGCATAGGATCTATGCCCTTTTGGCAACACTCCAGAATTTTACTTACGACATTTTATTTGTGGGTACTGCCATATACGCGCTCATATGCAGGCACGACTGCTATACTGTACTTGTTTGTATTCTCTGGCACAGGGTGCTAGTCGGTAAAATTCGTTGTTGCTTATTCCTTTCATTTGCACCATAACCGCAGGTACTGCCACGTATTGCTGTTAAGCAGGCACGACTGCCATCCTATATTACCAGTGTTTCATGCCCTGTTTTCCAACATTTTGCTGCTGTTGCACTTGATTGTGTTGCTCATTCCTTTCATTTGCACGATAACCGCAGGTACTGCCACATATTGCTGTTAAGCAGGCATGACTGCCATTCTGTATTACCAGTGTTTCATGCACTGTTTTGCAACATCTTGCTGCTGTTGCACTTGATTGTATTTTGAGTCACTTTTATGGTGAGGTTTTGAGATCACTTTTATGTTTAAGTTTGAACTTTGGTGTTGAATTTTTTTTCTCTCCTTGGTGTTGTGTGGTTCTTTCATCTTTTTTCTACAATTGTAGAGATTTGTTTTTTTTTTGTGGTTGTTTTTGGCACTTCATTATTGAGTGTTTAGGAAACCACCATGGAAACCTGGCAGTCACAGGAAACAAACATGGAAACCATCGAAACATTCGATGAGGAGCGTTACCTGGAAATAATGATTGCTAGGGGTGAGAGATACGGTTTTTCCCCAAGACAGAAGCTCTTCGAATGGGCTCATGAGAAGATGGTTGAACGCCGAGATAAGCTGGAGAAGAGAGCAAGTGATGAGGCACAAGCACAACGTGATGAGGCACAAGCACAACATGATGAGGCACAAGCACAACGTGATGAGGCACGAGCACAACGTGAACATGAGCTTGCACTTGCACAACATGATGAGGCACAAGCACAACGTGAACATGAGCTTGCGCTTGCTCGGCTTCAAGCGGGATTCCCAGACAGTGGTCCTTCAACTGGAAATGGAAACCAGCCTCTTGAGAGGCCCTCCCCAATACCGAAATATGAAGACGATGGCAGGCAACCGCTTGATACTTACATCCGCTCTTTCGAAAGTCTTGCGACAGTTAACAAAGGCACAGAGGCTGAGAAGAGTCGTTGGCTGCTCGCCTCCATGCCACCCCGTCTGCTCGCCCTGGTCAATGAACTCGACCAAATGCAACTGAGGGACTATGAGAAAGTTAAAAGCACACTCCTGGCCTCACAGAACCTTTCACCAGCTGAGTGTCGTGCTAGGTATATTTCTGCTTTCCCATTGAAGGAGGAGAACTGTAGTACCTTTGGCAAATGCAAGGCTCGCCTCTGTAATGATTGGTTACTGGTTACAAAGTGTCCTCGTGAGAAGTTGTATGCGTTCTTGATGTTTGATGCAATTGCCAATGAACTTCCTCCAGATGTTGTTGCATATGTAAGGACTCAGCTTAAGGATGATATCAACTACGAGAAAAGTTTAGCCGCTGTGGATGAGTACCTCCGGCACAACCAGCCTGGAATACGTCTCTGTGATGTTATGAGGGCAAGAAGGGCAAATTCAAGGTTCGTCCTCAGAGTTGTATCTCCCCCGCAGCAAGCCATGATACTCACCGAAAAGGAGATCATAGGAACGGGAAGCACAAGGGCCCCTCGCAGAACTCACATCGTCCAGCACATCCTCCTTACACTCCTAAGCCTGGAACCGATCAGGAGACGGGAAGATACGAGCTTTGGGCTCTTTCCCGTAAACACAATTAGGTAATCACAATTAGGTAATCACAAGCAAATGTGATACCTATCACAAGCAAATGTGATACCTATCTTCAAAAAGGGAAGGAGGGATATGGCTCTGAACTATAGACCAATTTCCTTGACCAGCATAGTTTGCAAAGTTATGGAGAAACTACTAAGGAAACATATCTCTCTTCACTTGGAATCCTTCAACTTTTTGTCAGTGAGGCAACATGGCTTCAGAGAAGGTAGATCAACAGTAACAAACTTATTAGAATTTTATGATGAGGTAAGCAAAATCTTACAGGAAAGAGAGGGCTGGGCAGATTGCATATTCCTAGACTTCCAGAAAGCATTTGACACTGTTCCACATGGGAGACTTATTAGGAAGCTGCAATCAATGGCTAGAATAGGTGGAAATGTTTTGGAATGGATAAAAACTTACTTAGAAGAAAGGGAACAGAGGGTTAGAGTAAGACACTCAGTGTCTGAATGGAGAAGAGTTAGTAGTGGAGTTCCACAGGGTTCAGTTTTAGGGCCACTTTTGTTCCTTGTATATGTAAATGACCTACCAGAGTCTGTAAATTCATTCATGAATATGTTTGCAGATGATGCAAAGATTGTGAAGAAAGTAAAAAACGAGAACAATGGTAGAGAACTTCAGGAGGATCTAAATAATCTGCATGAGTGGTCAGAAAAGTGGCTAATGAAATTCAATACTTCAAAATGTAAGGTAATGAGAATGGGTACAAGTGCAAGAAGGCCCAAGCTTGACTACTCGGTGGCTGGAGTACAACTTCAAGAGACAGAAAATGAGAGAGATCTAGGAGTAAACATACTGGCAGATTTGTCTCCAGAAATACATATAAATGGCATAGTAAGGGCAGCATATGCATTCTTATCAAATGTAAGGGTAGCCTTCAGGCACATGGACAAGGAAATGTTCAGAAATATTTATGTAACCTATGTGAGGCCAAAACTCGAATATGCAGCCCCCTTTTGGAATCCGCACTTGAAAAAGCACATAGCTAAGCTTGAAAAAGTTCAATGACATGCCACGAAACTGGTGCCAGAAATACGCAATCTCAGTTATGATGAGAGGCTGAGGGAATTAGACTTACCATCACTCGAAGCTAGAAGAGTGAGGGGGGATATGGTGACAGTCTTTAAATTCCTTCATGGTTATGATAGAGTGGATAGGGATCGATATTTTGATATGGCTGGCTCTAGAACTAGAGGTCATAGTTTGAAGCTTCGTAAGAAAACTTCTTTGCAGGATGTAAGGAAATACTTTTTCACTGTAAGAGTAGTTGATAATTGGAATTGGCTAAGCGAGGAGGTAGTTAATGCTATCTCAATCCATAGTTTTAAGGACAGGTATGATAAGTATCACTAAGTCTAAAATGGAACCGATCAGGAGACAGGAAGATACGAGCTTTGGGCTCTTTCCCGTAAACACAATTAGGTAATCACAATTAGGTAATCACTCAAGAAGGATAACTCAGTATGACCTAAGCCTCAGCAGTTCAGAGGCAAAGGCCATTACTCTGCTCCTCCTTCCCAGGGATTTCAGCCAAACTCTAAGAGCCACCACGCTCCCTCACACAGCGGTGGCCCACAAAGCCGTCCGGCCACGCACTTGGCCCATGCTGTAGAAATAAGACCAGAAAGGGCCACTGAGGATAACGCCGTGGAACCTACGTACAGACTTGCCAATGTGGAACTCACCGAATGAGGTAATCCGAAGGTGATCCCAAAATGTCTAGGAACTATAAATGGTGTGGAAGTTGAGATAGCCATCGACACAGGGGTCAATGGCATATTTGTTGACGAGAGATTCGTCAGGGATGAAGATTTTACCGGCAAAGTCGTTCGCGTGCAGGTTGCTGAAGGAACACCCCAAATACGATGCTGCTGTGTCATTAACCTGGATTGCAAATACTACAAGGGAAAATCCCCAGCTGTGGCAATGATTGGGCTTATGTACCCTGTCTTGATGGGTCGTGCACTGAACCTAGTTCCTATTTTCCAGGCCGACCTCTACCATAAGGACATTTCTCGTTATAACTTCCCTCGGGGGAAGTCACATGAAGCCATTTCAGCAGTAACTCCTGGCCTCGATGCCAAGAATTTGGACGATTCACCGACTGACTCCGTTGAGTCTGCTGCAGTTAGTACACGTAATGTGGAATGCGGAGAGTTTACCCCTCCTTTACCAGATGATGCACCTCTAGAGCCATTGAAGTCCTGTCCAGACTTTGCCAAATTGCAGCAAGATTGCCCCAGCCTCAAACGCTGGATGCAGCAGGCCACCGAGGGAAGGACCTTCACAGTGAGAGGAGGAGGCCAGATCACTTACGCCCTTGAAGATGGAATACTTCGTAGGCATGTGACTAAAGATGGCCACACCTTTAAACAGTTGGTGGTGCCCGCTTCGTTGAGCCGCCAGGCTATGTATGTGGCACACCATTTACCTCTGAGTGGACACAGAGGCAAAGCAAAAACTCGGCACGTCCTTCAGAAGGCTTTTACACGGCCAAACATGTACGCCGAGGTAGACAGACATGTAGGCTCCTGCCCTGTCTGTCAATCCACCTCAACGGCACCAGTACCGAGAGTTCCCATGGGGATAACTAAGCTCTCAATGGAGCCATTTTCCAAGGTCACTATTGACATATTAGGTCCTATTAATCCAGCTTCGTCCACGGGGAAACAGTTCCTCCTTGTATAGGTCGACCTGGCAACAAGGGTACCCAGATGCAGTGCCACTGTCTTCTATCACAACTGAAGCAGTCGCTCATGCCCTATTTTAAATCTGCTCCAGGGTTGGCTTTCCTGACCAGGTTACTTCTGACAATGGAAGTCACTTTACAAGTAGGCACTTTGAGGCTTTCTGTAACCTTTTAGAAATGAAGCACATTCGTACGAGTGTCTATCATGCCCAATCAAATGGAGCATGCGAACGCTATAACGGGACATTGAAGCGATGTTTGCGCAAGCTAGTGATAGATATACCTAGGCAGTGGGACAAGTATGTCCCTGCTGCATTTTTCTCCTTCAGAGACACGCTCCACGACACTACTGGGTACTCGCCTTTCGAGCTGATTTATGGTCATAAGGTCAGAGGCCCAGTGGAATTCTTGGCAGAATGTTGGGATTCAACTACCATCGAAGATGATGATAAGGACGTCCATCAGTATATTTTGAAGTTTTTGTCCCATCTCAAAAAGGCTTGGAAAACTGCACAATTAGCCATTAAGGGTCACCAGCAGACTGCCAAGCTCCTCTTTGACAAGTGTGCCCAGCGTTGTGCCCTGACACCCGGAGATCGAGCTCTGTTACTTCTCCCAACAGATACTCGCAAGCTAATGCTACGCTGGAAAGGACCGTACACTGTGGTACATCGGGTGACCCCTGACAATTATGTGCTAAATGTTGATGGCAATAACCGGAAATACCACATTAACCAGCTGAAGCTTTATTGTGAGGACCCGGAGGCCCACAGGGATCCTGCGCTGGCACTCTCAGCAATCCCTATAGATGCCCTCAGCATCAACAGAACCTCCGAGGCTGCAGCAACATAGGTGCTCCATTATAGCCACCCCTTACCTCCTATATTGGTATACTCCACCCTTGCAGTGGAGACAGACTTACGGGAGTGGAGTTTTTCGGAAGAAGCCACTCTGGCCGCAGCCACCGCCCTCGCAATTGAAGACATAAGCTTAGCTTTTGATGATGGTAAGGATCCTGCCATTCCCACACATACATACATACATATACCTTGGCTGTTTCCCCCTTTAATTGGGGGGTAGCCGACATCAAGAAAAGAAAACAAATAGGGGGATTACTTTGCTCTATGGGCAATGACGAAAGGAAAGTGTGAGTAATTGCATTATTAACTCCAGACTGCAACCGAGTCAACGGGAACAGCTGAACAAGCTATTAGAGGACTATGAGAACGTCTTCAACGACCTCCCAGGCATTACCGCTACCCTTGAGCATCATGTCAGATTGACTGACCCAGAGCCATTTCGGCATTCCATTGGTCTTCCCCACCAGCTGTCCGTACGGCTGAAGGAAGATCTTGACACTTGGGTCCGCCTCGGAATAGTTGAAAAGAGCATTTCGCCTTGGTGTTCGCCGTTACTGGCAGTGCGTAAGCGAGATGGCAGTCACAGGTTCTGCCTTGACTGTCGTAAGATTAACTCCCGTACCATCTTTGATGGAGAGCCCATTGCTGACGCCGAGCATATTTTCTCGTTGCTCTCCCAAGCCCGTTACCTGTCCAAGTTGGATTTGGCCAGTGGATTTTGGCAAGTCCCGCTGAGCAACACTACCAAGCCTCTAACAGCCTTTTCCACAAGATATGGTCTATACCAGTTCAGGGTCATGCCTTTTGGTATGGTAAATGCCCCTGGCTGCTTCAGCAGACTCATGAGGATAGTACTACAGGATCTCGACAATGTTTCATGCTTTATAGACGAGATCCTGGTGCATTCTCAGGATTGGTCATCACACCTCGAGACTCTCCGCAGAGTTCTCACTCGTCTGAACCAGCATGGAGTTCATTTAAAGCCTTCCAAATGTGAGATTGGTTTCACACAATTGCAGTATCTCGGCCACATGGTTGGAGAAGGAGTAATGTCCCCTTTACATGACAGGGTACAAGCTATTAAGGATATGGAAAAACCTGCTACTGTCACTCAACTCAGATCATTCCTGGGTAGTGTCGGCTACTACCAACGGTTCATTCCACACTTTAATACTATCGCTGCCCCTTTGCAGCAAATGACCTCAAAGCAAGGTAAAACCTCCCCTGTCCAATGGACAGATGAAGCGGAGAGAGCATTTTTCAAGCTCCGAGAAGCATTGGCGGGTGAGCCAGTATTACAACTGGTAAACCCTGATTTTCCATTTATCTTGCATACCGACGCCTCAGACGAAGGCCTGGGTGCCGTGTTCTTGCAAGCCCAATCAGACAACTCAGCAGAAGTAGCTCCAGTGCGATATGCAAGCCGCAGGCTTCGCCCTGCAGAGCGAAATTACTCCACCGTGGAAAAGGAAGCTCTAGCTGCATATTGGACCATAAAGAAATTTTAAGTCCATCTGTATGGCCAACATTTTACATTGAGAACCGACCACCGACCTCTCCCTTATTTACAGACTGCAGCCAAGCTAAATCCTCGCCTGAAAAGGTGGGGACTTTACCTGAATCTTTTCAAATTCTCTGCCCAAAATGTTCATGGCAAGGACAATGGCCTTGCTGATCTACTAGGTCGACGGTCATTACCCTAAAATGAGGAAGCTGGTGCTGTTAGCCTCAATTTGATTAGTTGGTAAAGATTACTTCTCTGCTATGTTGTTTATTTTTTATGTTTATCTTTTATGTCTTTAATACTGTACTGTACCTGTTTATTTTAGCGTACAAATGTTATTCCTAATGGAAGACGAAAAAGATGAAGAATAATTCTTTGATCGTAGTTTTATATTTCCCTTTGTGGGACTCTGAAAGCCAGAACATGGCGGAAACATTTTAGTTTAGTGTTGAATAGTTGAAACTGTTTTGAATCCAGTCGCCAATGTTAATGGCGACATGGTCAAGTTTTCCATTTGTATACTGTACTTTCTTTTTGTGTATATTATTGCCTTCTTGCATGTGAAGCATTCTTAAACTTAAATGTTGATATTCACTGATATCTAATTGTGATATTAATTTCCTTTAAATTTGAATACGACCACATTTCTTTTATGTTTTGCATGTCATTTAATGTTTTGTTTATAAGACTTGTTCACTTTTCCTAATAGTATGATATGTTCCAGTGGTGGATCCCATTCTTATTGTTCATTTGATCTTTTCCATAAGAAGGCTATCTCATCCCTCATAATAACACTGAAGTCACCGTAACTTCCTTTGTTCTTTTTTTGCTTTCTGTAGTAGAATTTTGCTAAATCAATATTCTTTAGAAAGGGCCTTTGTGACAGAGTGTTTCGCTCAAAGTCACCAGAGGCTGTTAGATGCCTTATTAGTTAATTTAGTAACTTAACTGTCATTTTTCTAACTAAAAAAATAATTCCCACTTCTTGACTATTGCAGATTATGATTATTTGCAATTTATATCTTAGCTTATAGCTAATTTTAAATATACCTTATTTACTATTCCTGTACATGTAGAAGCAGAGTACCGATATAAAGGCTGCTCCTACCTTTCCACCTTTTCAGTGGACCTATCAGATACGTTTTGTTTACAATTTTCTTATAATAAAATAGCTCTTGCTGATAATTTTGTTATAAATTTGACCTTGATGTTATGTCATTAGCCTGTCTAGATATATTTCAGTAGCTTTTTTATTACTTGAGTACTTAAATTCCATCTCCTACAACGCAAAGAACGTTCTAGAAATTGTTTACCAGCAACCTAACTTTCCATTATTATACTCGTTTTATTTTATTTGCTTCCACTTGTTGCACCTAAATACTGTCTCTCCCTTGCATCTCTGCTATAATTGCCTGCCAGGGACCACCACAAAAGTAGCCCTTAAATGATATAAGAGCCAGTTACTGCTCTAGAAATATATCCTACGGATGACGTCACCAGTAGGGACATTGAAGCGTCCTCATTTGGCGGCCAAACATCCCAGAGGCAGCATTTCACACAGCAGTCAATCTTATTTTCAAACCTTATTTACGTGGCATCTTCACAGGAATTCATCTGGCACAAACAAGGTGAGGGATAGTGTATGGTAAAGCTCATGGGTCAAGCAAATTGTTTTTTTTTCAGAATTAGTTACATTCGTTATTGGCTAAATCCTACGAATTTTATCTCAGATTCCATTCCCATACAAACGAAATTTTGTAGATTACCTAACTGGAATCTCACTTATCAAAGTTAATTCCTTAACCTGGAAATTACAGGTGATATACATTGCTAAGAAGTTTCTTTTCATTGAATGTGATAAACGAAAATCTCAATCTCTGAAGACTGGTTATGAGCCCGTAAAAATCTATCCCTTCTCCTAACAAATTCTAATTTCATTTCACCCCTTTCTATTATCGTAAATAAAGTGTTTTACATCAAAAACTCGTGAATAAAGCCATTTGCTATATAAATGGCAAATAATTAATCATTTAACTAACATGTTAAACTGCAAATAATTAAAAGGTAATTTTACCCTGTTGGCTTTGCAAATATTTCCTGTTAACCACAATCAAATGAACGCATACTGTATTCATCTTGCTAATTCTTCATATGTTGGGGATAAAGTGTTTTGAATTATAAGTTACAAATACTTCAAAAGGTGGTTTTGCCACCCCCTTTTTTCATTGCAAACAGTTCTTGATAACGAAAAGTGAATGAATACTGTATTTATCTCGTAGATTCTTCCTTTATCATAAATAGAGTGTTTTACCATATTGATTGCAAATCAATAATAAGCATTGCAACTTTTGTGGTTGCCCACAATTTAAGGAATACATACAGTACTGTATTTGTCTTGCTTATTCTTCATTTATTGTGAATACATTGTTTTCCTTTAATACCAGCAAAGAATTAATGGTTTTGTATGCTATTATGGTAGCATAAATATTTCTGGTTAGCTTTGAATAACCAATATATTTTCATCCAGTAGAATAATATTGGAAACTCATTATATGTGTGCTCATGCTTTCAGTTTCCCATGATTAACAGTGTGTTGTTTCTGTTTCTGCAATTGCAGTGTACTCTATTCTACTCTGCCTGTGTGACAGAGGTAATCGTCGAGTTGAGGCCAAAGTCTTGGCATACATCTGTGGTGCCAGGAAACGAAATCATGCTCACCACCTCCGGGATTCGAGGCAGCATTTCATAAAATTTAATTTAAAAAATTTAATTCAATTCTTTTATTGTCATTGCATTTCCAAAATTAAAAGAAAGTTGAATTCTGAGTTTCATTTAACCGAGTAGTGGTATAACGGGTGGGGTGTTCAAGTGCAAATATCTGTCCTGCCTGTTTGTGAGCTCTTAACCGAGCTCAGTACTTTGAGTCCCCTTAGTAAAACAGAATTCTAATAACAACACTCTACCATTCCCCCAACAAGTTGCTAGCACCTTGAGAAAGTAATTATGTGTCGTAGGTTCAAGTCCTGGTCGGGGTAAGAATTATTCATGTTTTAACATATGGTCTGTGCTTATGTGATTATTGTTGGGCCCAAATGAAATTGAGATTTGAATTAAATGCGGAAACGAAGCAACGAGTGACGTTTAAGAAACTGTAATATGAACAGAGTGGCATTCAGCTGGAATGCATTCATTTCTAGTATAGCAGATATAGCTGTAAGGTTTGTTTCCCTTTTAGAGCTACTGTGGTGTTGTTGGTAGTGCTTTGGCACAGTAATTATGGGTACTAGGTTCAAGTCTTGGTCAGTGTAAAAATTATTCATGTTTTCACATATGGTAATGTGCTTATTTGATTACTGCATTGTTGGTCCCAAATGAGATTGAGATTCAAGAAACCCTGTGCACAGAGCAAAACACTCCAAAAATCTCAGGATACAAAGGATTCTACCATCACTGGTCTCCAGGGGAGAACAGAGGCAGTGCCACATTCATCAGGAAAAACCTGTCAGCCAAGGAAATAACCCGACCGGTCCACTGCGGCGAAGATGTCCATGTCCTCGCTGTTAACATCAAACTTCAGGACAGCTGCATAGATCTGTACAACATTTACAGACCACAGGACGGTGGCTTAGACCTGACTACCCTCTTCGGGCTAGCCAGTCATCGTGACTTGGTAATAGGAGGCGACTTCAACGCGCACCATCCAAGATTCAGGTATGAGCGCCCCTGTGCTGCAGGCAGACACATTATGAGCCTGCTGGACGACCAAGAAGACGTCTCCCTTCTCAACAATCATGAGCCAACACATGACAAAGGTGGAATACTGGACCTCACCTTTGTCTCCAACTCCCTAAAGCAAGACACCACATGGAGAGTTCATCCCCTGGTCACAAGCGACCACAACGGGACCCATCTCATACTGCCAATTCCTGAAATCTTCCAAATCCCTGCTAGTCCCCCTCGATGGAATTTCAAGAAGGCCGACTGGGGCCGATTCCAGGAGCACCTCAGCAATTGGTTTTCAGCCTACACACCATCCGAAGACATCGACCAAGCAGAGGCCGAGCTAGTCAGTGCCCTGCAAGCTGCAGCAAACTCCTGCATCCCCCTCTGCAAACCACAACACACCACTGATCGGGACAGATGGTACTACTGTGACAGAGTTAAAGAACTCAATCACCGGCTCAACATCATACAGAAAATGCACAGGAAACATCGCAGTGAAGACTCCTACCGCACTCTTCAGGCAGTCAAAGAACATGTTCATGAAGAGGCACGCAACATTATGAGGAAAAAATGGCTAGAGTGCTGCTCCACCCTAGATGCTCACACCTCTGTGGGCCAGATGTGGAGGAGCATTAACTCCTCTGCTAAAGGTAAACCTACTAAAATCATCCCCCACAGAGATCCTAGCAGGGTAGCAGAAGAACTCTCCGTCAAATTCGTGGATAGAGCAAGCTCCAACCAGCTCCCCATCACCACCAGAACAACTCTTCAGGACCTCAACACTGCAAAATGGGAAGATATAGAAGAGGCCATCAACACTGAAGACGAAACAGATGCCCCATTCTCTCTGACTGAGCTACTAAGAGTAAGCAAAAGCTCTAAGAACACAGCCCCAGGTGCTGACAGAATCAAATACACAATGATTCAAAATATGGGGCCCTAAGGGGAGCTTGCTCTGCTCTCTCTGATCAATTCGACATACACACGAAGAATCAGACCAGCCTCATGGAACAGAGCAGACATTCAGCCCATCCCAAAACCACAGGACCCTGACAACCCTGGCCCCATCTCCCTCCTAAGCAAGACGGCAGAAAAGATGGTACTTAACAGAGTCCGCTGGAAATGCCCACCCTCCCCAGAAAACATGTTTGCCTACCAGCCTGGCTTAGGCACCTCAGAATGCATAGCCCCCATGCTATCATTTATCAACAATTGCCGTGGATACATCGTTTTTCTAGACTTAGAGAAGGCCTTTGAACTAGCCAATGTGCCGGCAATACTCTCAGCTCTCGTTTCAAAGCAGATCAAAGGTAACCTTCTCTCATGGATCAAGCAGAGTCTACAAAACCGTAGCGCACGAGTCAAAGTAGATGGGCACTACTCCACCTACAAAAACCACGAAAATGGGACCCCCCCAAAGTGGAATCCTTAGCCCCTTCCTCTTTAACTGTCTCATGGAAAAACTCATGGACATTGCACTACCACATGGAACCAAACTCTTCAACTATGCGGATGACTTTGCCCTTGTCACAATAGGCGACAGGAGCTCTAACAAGACACAGCGCTGCCCCACCAAGATTCACCAAGCCTCCATCTCCCTCGGAGTTAAAATCAATGCCCGCAAAACAAAGGCCCTTCCCATCCACCAGTGGAGACAAGACACTAATCTGGTCATAGGTAATGAGCCTGTGGACTGGGTTACCAAGCACCAATACCTGGGTGTAATCATCGATGGTAGACTAACCTTTGGACCTGAAATTCAACACTTGCATGACAAGTGCAGCCAGTGACAAGCGGTCCTTTGTCGGATGTCGGGCCTCTACGATGGTGCATCATTTAATGTCCTCAGAAGCTTCTATGTACAAGCCATACGCAGCCTCATAGATTATGCTTGTCCCACACTCTGGTTACTAAAAGACCAACAGTGGGACAAGATAGAAGAAATTCAAAACAACGCCATACGTACCATGCTAGGAGCCCCCATGTGGACCAAGAGAGAAAACATCCAGATGGAATCGGGACTCATGCCACTCAAACTCAGAGCTCAGCAAAGACTGACCCTCTTTGTGGCCAAAACCACCACTGCCCAACATAAATGCCTCGTTGGGACAAATCTCCATCTAGCCCTCAATTGCCACCCCAACCACCATCCTAGAACCTGGGCAGCCAAGGTCTGCGCTAGCCTTCAAGCACTGCCAGTCAGGGAGAGCATCCTAGCCAGGATACAGGACACTCCGCTTCCTGAATACAGATGCCCAACCCCATGGAATGACAAACCACTCAACATAAAGATTGAGCTCCCTGACAACCCCAAAAGCTTGGTAAACCTGCTTGTCCTTAAAAACATATACAAGGACAAAATTCAGAGCTGGAGCAGGCCAAACTCTCAAGTCTACTACACTGACAATCCAGTAGATCAAGAAACTGGAGCCTCAGCCGCCTCCTTCACCACTGGAAACCACGTCCTATCCTGGAGACTGTCAAACTCCTGCGCATCGCTCCAGACTGAGCTTGTTGCCATAGCCAATGCCCTCGACTTCTTCATCCAGCAAGGAGCTGACCATGCCCTAATTCTCTCTGACTCTAAAGGCGCCTTACAGGCCATCAAGAAGCCACTCCTTAGAGACAATGTACGTATCATCACCACCATCCTCAGCCACTACCACAGGACGACCAGCCTTGGAAAAGCCATCACTCTTGCCTGGATTCCCAGCCACGTCGGCATCAAGGGAAATGAGGGAGCCAATCAAGCCGCCAAACAAGCCACTCTCAGAGCAAAAATCCAAATATCTCTGCCTCCTGGGATTCAACAGATAAAAATAAAGCCACCAAGTCACTCCTTAATGCCTTAATAACTAAACATGACCTGTGCACAGACATTGGCTCCCCCTCCACCTGGTGGTGCAGAGCCACCACTGATCTTCAGTGAATCACCCTGCCTAACAACCTTCGATGAAGCACGGCAGTCAATGTGTACCATCTGAGACTCGGGTACAAGTGCACCTGGCAAATAGTGGATGATATCATTGCACCATTTGCCAGGTAGCCTCACCACATCCACTGCTCCACTACATCCACGAATGTGATTCCTTTTCAGAAATTCGATGGAAAACTGGTGCCCTCGCAACATCCAGCGAAGATCCAAATGCCCTTCATGTTGCTAGCTCCATAATCTGACTAGCAACAAACAACTACAAGAACAGTCTACCAAATATCATCAGTCAATACCCTCCACCAAGATAACCATGTAATAACTCTCTCTCACCTCCAAAACTGGAATTCATTTAAATTGTTTGATGTAATCTAATAATCCTCAACTGAACACTTATGCTTTCCATTATCTTTACAGTTTTGCACAACCTCACCTGTGGGCCAAAATAGGAAAGTCCGATCACCCTCAAGAATGAATACCACCAACAATAACAATATTTCACCCCCACCTCCTCAACAAATAGGAGAGCCCATTTGCCCGCAAGAACGAATACCACCTACAATCAACAAAATCTTACCCCACCTGCGGGCCACAAGGGAAGGTCCTCTCACCCTCAAGGGAGAACATCAAAGAAAAAAAAAAGAATTATATGCAAAAACGAAGCCACGAGTGAGGTTCGGGGAAACTGTAATGTGAACAGTGGCATTCAGATAGAATGCGTTCATTCCTAGTATAGAAGATATAAATGTAAGGTTTGCTTCCCTTCTAGAGGTTCTGCGATGTAGTTGGTAGTGCCATGGCATAGTAATTATGTGTCCTAGGCTCAAGTCCTGGTCGGGGTAAAAATTATTCATATATACATATATAAAATCTATCTATATACATGAGCCATTTTCCCTGTTTAAGGGGAGCGACTGAGTCAAGCAAAATCATACGACTCTTTGGGAAGAGAAAACTCATGGATGGAATTCAAAGTCCCCTTGCTCAGTCCCATTTAGTTGAATCTATTGACACACAAGGGAATACAAAGGAAGTATTCTAACCTCTCCCTCAGGGTGTATAAATATATATATATATATATATATATATATATATATATATATATATATATATATATATATATATATATATATATATATATATATATATATATATATATATATATATATATATATATATATATATATATATATATATATATATATATATATATATATATATATATATATATATATATATATATATATATACAAAGGAGGTATTCTAACCCTTCCCTCAGGGTGTATATATATATATATATATATATATATATATATATATATATATATATATATATATATATATATATATATATATATATATATATATATATATATATATATATATATATATATATATATATATATATATATATATATATATATATATATATATATATATATATATATATATATACAGTGTTACCTCGGTTATTCGCACTTCTTGGTTCGCGTTCTCACTCTATCGTGGTTTTTTTTTTGGATAAATTATTATTTTGTTTTATGGGTATACGCAAAAATATTCTTCTTCTTCTTCTTCTTCCTCTATTTGCGTTCCCATTTTCATATGGGGTCGCATCTCTTCACTAGTCATCTCCACTGGTTCCGGTCCATCACTTGCTCCTCCCCTAGCTGTCTCTCTCTGAGATCCTCCTTCAGTCGGTCCTTCCACCGTAGTTTAGGTCTTCCTCGTCTACGTCTGACCTCCACGTCCATCTCCATCACTCTCACACCCACGTAGTCTTCTTCTCTCCTCTTCACATGACCGAACCACTGTAATCTCCTCTCCTGCGCTTTCGCCGATGCCTCCACCACCTTCACTGTACCTCTGATCCGGTCATTTCGTACCCTGTCCTCCCTCGTCACCCCACACATCCACCTCAGCATTCTCATTTCTGCGACATCTATCTTCCTTTCTTGAACCTTTTTCACCGGCCACGTCTCCGCTCCGTACAGCAACGCTGGTCTCACAACTGACTTGTACACTTTTCCTTTCACTCTAGCACTGATTTTCTTGTCACATAGCACCCCTGATGTTCTCTTCCAGCTGTTCCACGCTACCTGGATCCTATGATCAATCTCTCGCTCTAGGTCTCCATCCTTCGTTATGTAGGAGCCGAGGTATTTGCAGGCGTCCGCCTTTGGGAGCTTGTGGTCTTGCATGAACAGGTCGCCTCCTTGTGTCACATTGCACTCCAGGTACTCCGTTTTCTGTCTGCTCACCTTCAGTCCATAATCCTCCAGCAAACCCCTCCATAGCTCCAACCTCTCTTGCAATTCTTCACGGCTCTCGGAGACCAAAACAATTTCGTCTGCAAAGAGCATGCTCCATGGTGCCTCCTTTGTCACTTCCTCCACCATCACATCCATGAGAAGGTTAAATAGATAGGGGCTAAGAGCTGATCCCTGATGGAGTCCAACTTTCACCTGAAAAGGCTCTGTAGTGCCAACTGTACTTCTTACTCTTGTTGTGGCTTCCCTGTATATGTCCTGAACTATCTTGACATACTTCTCCTTCACTCCCTTCGACCTCATACTCATCCACACCTCGCTTCTCGGGACCCGATCATAAGCTTTTTCCAGGTCAATAAACTCCATGTACAGCCCTCTTTGCTTATCTCTATATTTTTCCATTGTCTGCCTCATTGCGAATACTGCATCCATTGTTCCTCGACCTTTCATAAAACCAAACTGCTCACTACAAACTTCTGTCTCCTCCCTCAGCCTTTTATCCAACACTCTTTCCAGCAGTTTCATAGTGTGAGATGTTAGCTTAATTCCTCTATAGTTGTTGCAACTCTGGATGTCTCCCTTTTCTTTGAAAATCGGTACCATTATACTATCTCTCCACTCGTTCGGGATAGTCTCTTCCTTCATCACCATGTTCAGGAACTTTGTCAGCACCCGTATCCCTTCTTCGCCCAAACTCTTCCATACCTCTGCAGGAATCTGGTCTGGCCCCACTGACTTTCCATTTTTCATCTTTTTCAACGCTTCTCTGACTTCAGCCTCACTCACAGGGTCTACCTCTCCCTCCATTCCCACTCCTTCACCTCTTCGTATTCTTGGATTATCCTGATTTAGAAGTTCTTCGTAGTAGTCCCTCTACCGCAGTTTAATCATGTCGGGGTCAGTAAGCACTCTTCCGTTCTAATCCTTGATTTGCTTTATTGATGTTAGGTCCTTTGTCGATCTGTTCCTTTCTTTTGCTAACTTATAGATTCTCTTCTGTCCCTCCTTTGTTTCAAGGTTCTCATACATATCCTGCAGTGCTACTGCACGCGCCTGTGCTACAGCCCTCTTCGCCTCCTTATTTGCATCTTTCAACATAGCTTTACGCTCCTCTGTTCTTTCCTTGTCGTAAGCTTTCTTCATCTCTTTCTTCTTTTCTATCTTCTCTTTGCAATTTGAGGACCACCACCAAGACTCTTTTCCGTTTCTCGGCTTCTTTCCAGATGACTTTCCGAGGACTTCCTCTGCCGTACTCCTCATCACTTCACTGTTCCTTTTCCACCACTGATCCACCTCCTCTGCCTCTTCTATCCTTTGTAGTGCTTTCCTCTTGAACTCCTGCCGCACCACCTCATCCTTGAGTTTCCACCACTTGATCCTAGGTTCTCCCCTCTCGACTCCGGTCCTTCGCGTCCTTACAACCAGCTTCGCCACAACTGGGCTGTGCTGCGCTCCCACACTCTCTCCTTGTAGTACTTTACAGTCTTCCACTTCTCGGATGTTTTCTCTTCGATACAGGAGGAAGTCAATTTGACTCTCTCTGGGACCACTCCTGTATGTCGGGTAGCTGTTTTTCATGAAGAATGTGTTCAGGATCGCCATGTCAAATGCTATGGCAAAATCCAGCACGCTCTCCCCCTCCTGGTTTTTCACTCCAGTACCTTTGCCTCCATGAACTCGTCTCACTCCATCGTTGTCATGTCCTATATGCCCATTTAAGTCGCCGCCCAAGACACACCTCTCCCCCGGCGGGACCTCCCTCTGTACTTCGTCCATTTCTTGCCAGAACGTTTCCTTCTCTGCGTCATCGCACCCAACTTGGGGGGCATATGCGCTGATCACGTTTATTGCTTCCTGACCATATACCAACTTGATCCTCAAAATCCTGCTGCTCTTCCTCACCACCTCCACCAGCTCCTCCTTGGTTTGGGGGTCTAGCACCACACCCACTCCATTTCTTCCTCTCTCATCCGCTCCACTGTATATCAACTTGTAGCCTCCACCCAAATCTCGCGCTTTATTTCCTTTCCATCTTGTCTCTTGTACACACAGTATGTTAATCTTCCTTCTCTCCATCAAATCCGCAACTTCTCTTCCTCTACCGGTCATGCTACCGATGTTAAGAGTTGCGTGCTGTTATTTATAATGTAAAGGGTGTTTTTTTAACAGTGCAGGGAGGGTTTATACAGTTCGTAAACGAAAAAATAATTGTAAATGAGTATGTGTGTCACGTCATCATCACCTCATTCATCGTAATTTTATATATCACTTTCATAAAAATTTACGTTGCTTGCTGTTATTTATAGTGTAAAGGGTGTTTTTTTAACAGTGCAGGGAGGGTTTATACAGTACGTAAACGAAAAAATAATTGTAAATGAGTATGTATGTCACGTCATTATCACCTCATTCACCGTAATTTTATCTATCACTTTCATAAAAATTTACGTTGCTTGCTGTTATTTATAATGTAAAGGGTGTTTTTTTTAACAGTGCAGGGAGGGTTTATACAGTACGTAAACGAAAAAATAATTGTAAATGAGTATGTATGTCACGTCACTATCACCTCATTCACCGTAATTTTATCTATCACTTTCATAAAAATTTACGTAGCTTGCTGTTATTAATAATGTAAAGAGTCTTTTTTTTTAACAGTGCAGGGAGGGCTTATACAGTACGTAAACGAAAAAATAATTGTAAATGAGTATGTATGTCACGTCATTATCACCTCATGCACCGTAATTTTATCTATCACTTTCATAAAAATTTACGTTACTTGCTGTTATTTGTAATGTAAAGGGTGTTTTTTTAACAGTGCAGGGAGGGTTTATACAGTACTTAAATGAAAAAATAATTGTAAATGAGTTTGTATATCACGTCATTATCACCTCATTCACTGTAATTTTATCCATCACTTTCATAAAAATTTACGTTGCTTGCTGTTATTTATAATGTAAAGGGTGTTTTTTAACAGTGCACTGAGGGTTTATACAGTACGTAAACGAAAAAATAATTGTAAATGAGTGTGTATGTCACGTCATTATCACTTCATTCACAGTAATTTTATCTATCACTTTCATAAAAATTTACGTTGCTTGCTGTTATTTATAATGTAAAGGGTGTTTTTTAACAGTGCAGGAAGGGTTTATACAGTGTAAACGTAAAAATATATTAAAATATCTATGTACATATAGGCGGATCCAACTTCGCAGATTTCCTGGTTCGCGCCGGGTCCCAGAACCGAACTATCGCGATAAGTGAGGCAACACTGTATATATGTACGTATGTGATTACCTAATTGTGATTACCTAATTGTGTTTACGGGAAAGAGCCCAAAGCTCGTATCTTCCCGTCTCCTGATCGGTTCCATTTTATACTTAGTGATACTTATCATACCTGTCCTTAAAACTATGGATTGAGATAGCATTAACTACCTCCTCGCTTAGCGAATTCAAATTATCAACTACTCTTACACTGAAAAAGTATTTTCTTACATCCTGCAAAGAAGTTTTCTTACGAAGCTTCAAACTATGACCTCTAGTTCTAGAGCCAGCCATATCAAAATATCGATCCCTATCCACTCTATCATAACCATGAAGGAATTTAAAGACTGTCACCATATCCCCCCTCACTCTTCTAGCTCCGAGTGATGGTAAGTCTAATTCCCTCAGCCTCTCATCATAACTGAGATTGCGTATTTCTGGCACCAGTTTCGTGGTATGTCTTTGAACTTTTTCAAGCTTAGCTATGTGCTTTTTCAAGTGCGGATTCCAAAAGGGGGCTGCATATTCGAGTTTTGGCCTCACATAGGTTACATAAATACTTCTGAACATTTCCTTGTCCATGTGCCTGAAGGCTACCCTTACATTTGATAAGAATGCATATGCTGCCCTTACTATGCCATTTATATGTATTTCTGGAGACAAATCTGCCAGTATGTTTACTCCTAGATCTCTCTCATTTTCTGTCTCTTGAAGTTGTACTCCAGCCACCGAGTAGTCAAGCTTGGGCCTTCTTGCCCTTGTACTCATTCTCATTACCTTAAATTTTGAAGTATTGAATTTCATTAGCCACTTTTCTGACCACTCATGCAGATTATTTAGATCCTCCTGAAGTACTCTACCACTGTTCTCGTTTTTTACTTTCTTCACAATCTTTGCATCATCTGCAAACATATTCATGAATGAATTTCCAGACTCTGGTAGGTCATTTACATATACAAGGAACAAATGTGGCCCTAAAACTGAACCCTGTGGAACTCCACTACTAACTCTTCTCCATTCAGACACTGAGTGTCTTACTCTAACCCTCTGTTCCCTTCCTTCTAAGTAAGTTTTTATCCCTTCCAAAACATTTCCACCTATTCTAGCCATTGATTGCAGCTTCCTAATAAGTCTCCCTTGTGGAACAGTGTCAAACGCTTTCTGGAAGTCTAGGACTATGCAATCTGCCCAGCCCTCTCTTTCCTGTAAGATTTGGCTTACCTCATCATAAAATTCTAATAAGTTTGTTACTGTTGATCTACCTTCTCTGAAGCCATGTTGCCTCACTGACAAAAAATTAAAGGATTCCAAGTGAAGAGAGATATGCTTCCTTAGTAGATTCTCCATAACTTTGCAAACTATGCTGGTCAAGGAAACTGGTCTATAGTTCAGAGCCGTATCCCTCCTTCCCTTTTTGAAGATAGGTATCACATTTGCTTGTTTCCAGCATCTTGGAATCTCCCCTGACTCCAGTGACTTTTTAAATATGATACTTAGTGCCACTGATATTGAGTTTGCGCATTTTTTTAAGCACATGAGGGGATATGTCATCAGGACCTGTAGCTTTATGAACATCTAAATCCATCAGCACCTTGCATAGCTCTGTGGCTGTAAGGTTGATGTTCTCTAATACAGGCCCTTGAGCTTCTATCACTGCAATCTGAGGGGGTGGGGTATTTTCTACTGTAAATACTGACTGAAACTCCTTGTTCAATTCTTTGCAGATCTCTTCATCCGTCTCAGTGATGCTTCCATCCGCTCTCTTTAGCCTTAAAACCTGTTCTTTTACCTTCAGTTTTCCTCTGATAAAGCTGTAGAAAAGCTTGGGATTTTCTTTAGCCTTCCTGGTGATGTCCCTCTCATAGTCTCTCTCTGCCTCTCTCCTTTTACTTAGGTAGTCATTTCTTGCTCTTTTGTAGGTTTGCCAGGCATTTATGTTTTTTCTCCTCCTATACCTTTTCCAGCATTTGTCTCTCCACTCCTTAGCTCTTTTACACCCATTATCGAACCATTTCTCTCTGGCATGAATTACACCTACTTTGGTGACAGGTATGCAGCAATCTACTATCTTCCCATATTTCTCACAAAAGATGTCATACATTTCTTGTACAGATTTGTTGTAAAATAAGGTTCTCCAGTCAAGAACTGCAAAAAGCTCATTCATTTTGATGTACTCTCCTTTCGGATAGTTCCTCCTCATGTCCTCAGTGCCTCTACTCTCAGGAAGAATATCTTCAATGATATACTCCATCAACAACACACAGTGGTCACTCTTTCCAATTGGTGGTACATACTCAATTTTTTCAATATCCAACACATTATCTGTGAACACTAGATCAAGTAGTGATGGCTCATCCCCACCCCTGGCCCTTGTTGGTTCCATTACATGTTGGTGTAGGAAATTCCCTTGTACGCAATCTAGGAATCTTGCCCCAAATGAGTCCTCACCACTGTGTGGGTCAAGATTTATCCAATCTATCTCTTTATGATTAAAGTCTCCCATAATCAAAATCTTAAATTTTTTCCCGTGCCATGTTAACAACTGAGTTTATGACTTCAATAGTACCTATATGACTTTCCTCATAAACTTCAAGCCTATTTTGGTTCCTTGGTGGGTTGTATACAACAGTTATTATAATGCTCTCTGACCCAGTATTTATGCGAGCAACAAGAAATTCCTTGAACTCACTTTCTATAGCCAAGTTTATTTCTTCAACTTGAATCATTTCACTTATGAGCAGTGCTATCCCTCCACCAGTCCTCTCAGATCTTTCAACCCTTAGTATTCTGAAGCCCTTAGGAAAAACTGTGACACTGTTTATGTCCTCACTCAACTTAGTCTCTGTAATTGCTACTATATCTGCCTTACTGTTGTGAATCCTATCTTTTAATTCTACTGCCTTACCAGCTAATCCATCAGCATTTGTGTATAACAATCTTAATGAGGCCCCATCCCCTGATCTTCTGTCATTATCTTCTTTATCTCCCCTTTGTCTGGAGAAACTCTGTAATGAAAATTTTTCTTCTCTTCTTCATTTCTTTCATCATTTAACCTTCTTGCCTCTTGCAACAAGTTTTTTATCTTTCCCATCTCTTCCTGTGTTTTGTATCGTCTAATGAACATTTCTTTGAATTCTTGAAGGTCTTTTAGACTTTTTTTCTCAACAATATTTCCCTACATGTTTCCCCTCTCTCAAAGGTTACTTTTGTTGGTCTCGGCTTTAATTCCCTCGAATATTTACCTAGTTGGTGTATGTTTACAATATCCTCTGGACCACATACTACTCCAAGCTTTCTTATCAGGTCTACAACCCTAGCTTTATTTTCTTCAAGTCTCCCCTGCCATGTTGGCTCCTGGGATTCGCCTATGCCTGAGATTACCACTGTCTTCTCCTTATCAAGTGCCTGTCTGATGAGTGGGTTTGCCCTTTCCATCACAACATCTTTCATTTTTTCGATTACTGTCTCTTTATAGTCAACTGTTTGTATGTTTTCCAATGCCACCACCTCTACAGCCTCTTTTACTGCCACATTCCCCTTTAGTGCATCAGCAAAGGAAGTTTTCATGGCACCATTTTCCATATTCAGCTCCTGGAACTCTTTTCTGAACTGTTCAATGTTTTCCTTAATCTGGACATTCCAAGCAGCAATCTCGTCTCTCTCAGAAGAGAGCAGTGAACTAACATCTAATTCCTTTAGGTTGTCATTCAGCTGTTTGTTTTTATCTTCTTGTTTAGAAATTCTAGATTCTAGTTGACTCTTTTCCCCTTCCAGCTTCTTTATTCTTTTTTCTAGTTCCTTTCTCTCCTGCCCTTGTGCTTTATATTGTATGTATGTATGTATGTATGTATGTATGTATGTGATAACCTAATTGTTATTACTGTGACAGAGTGTTTCGCTCAAAGTAACCAAAGGCTGTTAGATGCCTTATTAAATAAATTAGTAACATAACTGTTATTTTCTAACTAAAAAAATAATTCCCACTTCTTGACTTTTGCAGATTTTGATTATTTGCAATTTATATTTTAGCTTATGGCTAATTTTAAATATACCTTATTTACTCTTCTTGTACGTGTAGAAGTATAGCCCCGATATAAAGGCTGCTCCTATTTTCCGTCTGCTACGAGCCAAAAACATTCTGGAGATTGTTTACCACTAACCTAACTTTTCATTATTATTCTCGTTTTATTTTATTTGCTTCCACTTGTTGCACCTAAAAATACTGTCTCTCCCTTGCATCTCTGCTATAAATGCCTGCCAGGGACCACCACTAAAATAGTCCTTAAATTATATCAGAGCCAGTTACTGCTCTAAAAAATGTATCCTACAGATGAACTCACCAGGAGGGACAATGAGACGCTCATTTTGGTGCAAACTTCCAAGAGGCAACATCTCGCCTGAGCAGTCTAAGTTTATTTCAGACCTTATTTACGTGGCATCTTCACAGGAATTCATCTAGCACAACAAGTGTCCTGTATTCTACTCTGCCTGTGTGACAGAGGTAATCATCGAGTTGAGGCCAAAGTCTTGACATACGTCCGTGGTGCCGGGAAACGAAATCGTGCTCACCACCTCCGGGAAGTTTGGGCGCCAACGGAGGACGCCTCATTGTCCCTCCTGGTGAGTTCATCTGTAGGATACATTTTCTAGAGCAGTAACTGGCTCTGATATAGTTTAAGGACTATTTTAGTGGTGGTCCCTGGCAGGCATTTATAGCAGAGATGCAAGGGAGAGACAGTATTTTTAGGTGCAACAAGTGGAAGCAAATAAAATAAAACGAGAATAATAATGAAAAGTTAGGTTACTGGTAAACAATCTCCAGAATGTTCTTGGCTCGTAGCAGACGGAAAATAGGAGCAGCCTTTATATCGGGGCTATACTTCTACACGTACAAGAAGAGTAAATAAGGCATATTTAAAATTAGCCATAAGCTAAAATATAAATTGCAAATAATCATAATCTGCAAAAGTCAAGAAGTGGGAATTATTTTTTAGTTAGAAAATAACAGTTATGTTACTAATTTATTTAATAAGGCATCTAACAGCCTTTGGTTACTTTGAGTGAAACACTCTGTCACAATTACCTAATTGAGTTTACGGGAAAGAGCCCAAAGCTCGTATCTTCCCGTCTCCTGATCGATTCCATTTTATACTTAGTGATACTTATCATACCTGTCCTTAAAACTATGGATTGAGATAGCATTAACTACCTCCTCACTTAGCCAATTCCAATTATCAACTACTCTTACACTGAAAAAGTATTTTCTTACATCCTGCAAAGAAGTTTTCTTACGAAACTTCAAACTATGACCTCTAGTTCTAGAGCCAGCCATATCAAAATATCGATCCCTATCCACTCTATCATAACCATGAAGGAATTTAAAGACTGTCACCATATCCCCCCTCACTCTTCTAGCTCCGAGTGATGGTAAGTCTAATTCCCTCAGCCTCTCATCATAACTGAGATTGCGTATTTCTGGCACCAGTTTTGTGGCATGTCTTTGAACTTTTTCAAGCTTAGTTATGTGCTTTTTCAAGTGCGGATTCCAAAAGGGGGCTGCATATTCGAGTTTTGGCCTCACATAGGTTTTATAAATATTTCTGAACATTTCCTTGTCCATGTGCCTGAAGGCTACCCTTACATTTGATAAGAATGCATATGCTGCCCTTACTATGCCATTTATATGTATTTCTGGAGACAAATCTGCCAGTATGTTTACTCCTAGATCTCTCTCATTTTCTGTCTCTTGAAGTTGTACTCCAGCCACCGAGTAGTCAAGCTAGGGCCTTCTTGCCCTTGTACCCATTCTCATTACCTTACATTTTGAAGTATTGAATTTCATTAGCCACTTTTCTGACCACTCATGCAGATTATTTAGATCCTCCTGAAGTTCTCTACCATTGTTCTCGTTTTTTACTTTCTTCACAATCTTTGCATCATCTGCAAACATATTCATGAATGAATTTACAGACTCTGGTAGGTCATTTACATATACAAGGAACAAAAGTGGCCCTAAAACTGAACCCTGTGGAACTCCACTACTAACTCTTCTCCATTCAGACACTGTCTTACTCTAACCCTCTGTTCCCTTCCTTCTAAGTAAGTCTTTATCCATTCCAAAACATTTCCACCTATTCTAGCCATTGATTGCAGCTTTCTAATAAGTCTCCCATGTGGAACAGTGTCAAACGCTTTCTACAAGTCTAGGAATATGCAATCTGCCCAGCCCTCTCTTTCCTGTAAGATTTGGGTTACCTCATCATAAAATTCTAATAAGTTTGTTACTGTTAATCTACCTTCTCTGAAGCCATGTTGCCTCACTGACAAAAAGTTGAAGGATTCCAAGTGAAGAGAGATATGTTTCCTTAGTAGATTCTCCATAACTTTGCAAACTATACTGGTCAAGGAAACTGGTCTATAGTTCAGAGCCGTATCCCTTCTTCCCTTTTTGAAGATAGGTATCACATTTGCTTGTTTCCAGCATCTTGGAATCTCCCCTGACTCCAGTGACTTTTTAAATATGATACTTAGTGCCACTGATATTGAGTTTGCGCATTTTTTTAAGCACATGAGGGGATATGTCATCAGGACCTGTAGCTTTATGAACGTCTAAATCCATCAGCGCTTTGCATACCTCTGTGGCTGTAAGGTTGATGCTCTCTAATACCGGCCCTTGAGCTTCTATCACTGCAATCTGAGGGGGTGGGGTATTTTCTACTGTAAATACTGACAGAAACTCCTTGTTCAATTCTTTGCAGATCTCTTCATCCGTCTAAGTGATGTTTCCATCCGCTCTCTTTAGCCTTAAAACCTGTTCTTTTACCTTCAGTTTTCCTCTGATAAAGCTGTGGAAAAGCTTGGGATTTTCTTTAGCCTTCCTGGTGATGTCCCTCTCATAGTCTCTCTCTGCCTCTCTCCTTTTACTTAGGTAGTCATTTCTTGCTCTTTTGTAGGTTTGCCAGGCATTTATGTTTTTTCTCCTCCTATACTTTTTCCAGCATTTGTCTCTCTACTCCTTAGCTCTTTTACACCCATTATCGAACCATTTCTCTCTGGCATGAATTACACCTACTTTGGTGACAGGTATGCAGCAATCTACTATCTTCCCATATTTCTCACAAAAGATGTCATACATTTCTTGTACAGATTTGTTGTAAAATAAGGTTCTCCAGTCAAGAACTGCAAAAAGCTCATTCATTTTTATGTACTCTCCTTTCGGATAGTTCCTCCTCATGTCCTCAGTGCCTCTACTCTCAGGAAGAATATCTTCAATGATATACTCCATCAACAACACACAGTGGTCACTCTTTCCAATTGGTGGTTCATACTCAATTTTTTCAATATCCAACACATTATCTGTGAACAATAGATCAAGTAGTGATGGCTCATCCCCACCCCTGGCCCTTGTTGGTTCCATTACATGTTGGTGTAGGAAATTCCCTTGTACGCAATCTAGGAATCTTGCCCCGAATGAGTCCTCACCACTGTGTGGGTCAAGATTTATCCAATCTATCTCTTTATGATTAAAGTCTCCCATAATCAAAATCCTACATTTTTTTCCCCGTGTCATGTTAACAACTGAGTTTATGACTTCAATAGTACCTATATGACTTTCCTCATAAACTTCAAGCCTATTTTGGTTCCTTGGTGGGTTGTATACAACAGTTATTATAATGCTCTCTGACCCAGTATTTATGCGAGCAACAAGAAATTCCTTGAACTCACTTTCTATAGCCAAGTTTATTTCTTCAACTTGAATCCTTTCACTTATGAGCAGTGCTATCCCTCCACCAGTCCTCTCAGATCTTTCAACTCTTAGTATTCTGAAGCCCTTAGGAAAAACTGTGACACTGTTTATGTCCTCACTCAACTTAGTCTCTGTAATTGCTACTATATCTGCCTTACTGTTGTGAATCCTATCTTTTAATTCTACTGCCTTACCAGCTAATCCATCAGCATTTGTGTATAACAGTCTTAATGAGGCCCCATCCCCTAATCTTCTGTCATTATCTTCTTTATTTCCCCTTTGTCTGGAGAAACTCTGTAATGAAAATTTTTCTTCTCTTCTTCAATTCTTTCATCATTTAACCTGCTTGCCTCTTGCAACAAGTTTTTGATCTTTCCCATCTCTTCCTGTGTTCTGTATCGTCTAATGAACACTTCTTTGAATTCTTGAAGGTCTTTTAGACTTTTTTTTCTCAACAATATTTCCCTACATGTTTCCCCTCTCTCAAAGGTTACTTTTGTTGGTCTCGGCTTTCCTTCCCTCGAATATTTACCTAGTTGGTGTATGTTTACAATATTCTCAGAACCACATACTACTCCATGCTTTCTTATCAGGTCTACAACCCTAGCTTTATTTTCTTCAAGTCTCCCCTGCCATGTTGGCTCCTGGGATTCGCTTATGCCTGAGATTACCACTGTCTTCTCCTTATCAAGTGCCTGTCTGATGAGTGGGTTTGCCCTTTCCATCACAACGTCTTTCATTTTTTTGATTACTGTCTCTTTATAGTCAACTGTTTGTATGTTTTCCAGTGCCACCACCTTTACAGCCTCTTTTACTGCCACATTCCCCTTTAGTGCATCAGCAAAGGAAGTTTTCATGGCATCATTTTCCATATTCAGCTCCTGGAACTCTTTTCTGAACTGTTCAATGTTTTCCTTAATCTGGACATTCCAAGCAGCAATCTCGTCTCTCTCAGAAGAGAGCAGTGAACTAACATCTAATTCCTTTAGGTTGTCATTCAGCTGTTTGTTTTTATCTTCTTGTTTAGAAATTCTAGATTCTAGTTGACTCTTTTCCCCTTCCAGCTTCTTTATTCTTTTTTCTATTTCCTTTCTCTCCTGCCCTTGTGCTTTATATTGTGATTACCTAATTGTGATTACCTAATTGTGTTTACGGAAAAGAGCCCAAAACTCGTATCTTCCCGTCTCCTGATTCCATCTTATACTTAGTGATACTTATCATACCTGTCCTTAAACCTATGGATTGAGATAGCATTAACTACCTCTTCGCTTAGCCAATTCCAATTATCAACTACTCTTACACTGAAAAAGTATTTCCTTACATCCTGCAAAGAAATTTTCTTACAAAGCTTCATACTATGACCTCTAGTTCTAGAGCCAGCCATATCAAAATATCGATCCCTATCCACTCTATCATAACCATGAAGGAATTTAAAGACTGTCACCATATCCCCCCTCACTCTTCTAGCTTCGAGTGATGATAAGTCTAATTCCCTCAGCCTCTCATCATAACTGAGATTGCGTATTTCTGGCACCAGTTTCGTGGCATGTCTTTGAACTTTTTCAATCTTAGCTATGTGCTTTTTCAAGTGCGGATTCCAAAAAGGGGCTGCATATTCGAGTTTTGGCCTCACATAGGTTACATAAATATTTCTGAACATTTCCTTGTCCATGTGCCTGAAGGCTACCCTTACATTTGATAAGAATGCATATGCTGCCCTTACTATGCCATTTATATGTATTTCTGGAGACAAATCTGCCAGTATGTTTACTCCTAGATCTCTCTCATTTTCTGTCTCTTGAAGTTGTACTCCAGCCACCGAGTAGTCAAGCTTGGGCCTTCTTGCACTTGTACCCATTCTCATTACCTTAGATTTTGAAGCATTGAATTTCATTAGCCACTTTTCTGACCACTCATGCAGATTATTTAGATCCTCCTGAAGTTCTCTACCATTGTTCTCGTTTTTTACTTTCTTCACAATCTTTGCATCATCTGCAGACATATTCATGAATGAATTTACAGACTCTGGTAGGTCATTTACATATACAAGGAACAAAAGTGGCCCTAAAACTGAACCCTGTGGAACTCCACTACTAACTCTTCTCCATTCAGACACTGAGTGCCTTACTCTAACCCTCTGTTCCCTTCCTTCTAAGTAAGTTTTTATCCATTCCAAAACATTTCCACCTATTCTAGCCATTGACTGCAGCTTCCTAATAAGTCTCCCATGTGGAACAGTGTCAAACGCTTTCTGGAAGTCTAGGACTATGCAATCTGCCCAGCCCTCTCTTTCCTGTAAGATTCGGTTTACCTCATCATAAAATTCTAATAAGTTTGTTACTGTTGATCTACCTTCTCTGAAGCCATGTTGCCTCACTGACAAAAAGTTGAAGGATTCCAAGTGAAGAGATATGTTCCTTAGTAGTTTCTCCAAAACTTTGCTAACTATGCTGGTCAAGGAAACTGGTCTATAGTTCAGAGCCGTATCCCTTCTTCCCTTTTTGAAGATAGGTATCACATTTGCTTGTTTCCAGCATCTTGGAATCTCCCCTGACTCCAGTGACTTTTTAAATATGATACTTAGTGCCGCTGATATTGAGTTTGTGCATTTTTTAAGCACATGAGGGGATATGTCATCAGGACCTGTAGCTTTATGAACATCTAAATCTATCAGCGCTTTGCATACCTCTGTGGTTGCATGTTCTCTAATACCGGCCCTTGAGCTTCTATCACTGCAATCTGAGGGGGTGGGGTATTTTCTATTGTAAATACTGACTGAAACTCCTTGTTCAATTCTTTGCAGATCTCTTCATCCGTCTCAGTGATGCTTCCATCCGCTCTCTTTAGCCTTAAAACCTGTTCTTTTACCTTCAGTTTTCCTCTGATAAAGCTGTAGAAAAGCTTGGGATTTTCTTTAGCCTTCCTGGTGATGTCCCTCTCATAGTCTCTCTCTGCCTCTCTCCTTTTACTTAGGTAGTCATTTCTTGCTCTTTTGTAGGTTTGCCAGGCATTTATGTTTTTTCTCCTCATATACCTTTTCCAGCATTTGTCTCTCCACACCTTAGCTCTTTTACACCCATTATCGAACCATTTCTCTCTGGCATGAATTACACCTACTTTGGTGACAGGTATGCAGCAATCTACTATCTTCCCATATTTCTCACAAAAGATGTCATACATTTCTTGTACAGATTTGTTGTAAAATAAGGTTCTCCAGTCAATAACTGCAAAAACCTCATTCATTTTGATGTAATCTCCTCTCGGATAGTTCCTCCTCATGTCCTCAGTGCCTCTACTCTCAGGAAGAATATCTTCAATGATATACTCCATCAACAACACACAGTGGTCACTCTTTCCAATTGGTGGTTCATACTCAATTTTTTCAATATCCAACACATTATCTGTGAACACTAGATCAAGTAGTGATGGCTCATCCCCACCCCTGGCCCTTGTTGGTTCCATTACATGTTGGTGTAGGAAATTCCCCTGTACGCAATCTAGGAATCTTGCCCCAAATGAGTCCTCACCACTGTGTGGGTCAAGGTTTATCCAATCTATCTCTTTATGATTAAAGTCTCCCATAATCAAAATCCTACATTTTTTTTCCCGTGCCATGTTAACAACTGAGTTTATGACTTCAATAGTACCTATATGACTTTCCTCATAAACTTCAAGCCTATTTTGGTTCCTTGGTGGGTTGTATACAACAGTTATTATAATGCTCTCTGACCCAGTATTTATGCGAGCAACAAGAAATTCCTTGAACTCACTTTCTATAGCCAAGTTTATTTCTTCAACTTGAATCATTTCACTTATGAGCAGTGCTATCCCTCCACCAGTCCTCTCAGATCTTTCAACCCTTAGTATTCTGAAGACCTTAGGAAAAACTGTGACACTGTTTATGTCCTCACTCAACTTAGTCTCTGTAATTGCTACTATATCTGCCTTACTGTTGTGAATCCTATCTTTTAATTCTACTGCCTTACCAGCTAATCCATCAGCATTTGTGTATAACAATCTTAATGAGGCCCCATCCCCTAATCTTCTGTCATTATCTTCTTTATCTCCCCTTTGTCTGGAGAAACTCTGAAATGAAAATTTTTCTTCTCTTCTTCATTTCTTTCATCATTTAACCTTGCCTCTTGCAACAAGTTTTTTTTATCTTTCCCATCTCTCCCTGTGTTCTGTATCATCTAATGAACACTTCTTTGAATTCTTGAAGGTCTTTTAGACTTTTTTCTCAACAATATTTCCCTACATGTTTCCCCTCTCTCAAAGGTTACTTTTGTTGGTCTCTGCTTTCCTTCTCTCGAATATTTACCTAGTTGGTGTATGTTTACAATATCCTCAGGACCCCAAACTACTCCATGTTTTCTTATCAGGTCTACAACCCTAGCTTTATTTTCTTCAAGTCTCCCCTGCCATGTTGGCTCCTGGGATTCACTTATGCCTGAGATTACCACTGTCTTCTCCTTATCAAGTGCCTGTCTGATTAGTGGGTTTGCCCTTTCCATCACAACATCTTTCATTTTTTTGATTACTGTCTCTTTATAGTCAACTGTTTGTATGTTTTCCAATGCCACCACCTTTACAGCCTCTTTTACTGCCACATTCCCCTTTAGTGCATCAGCAAAGGAAGTTTTCATGGCATCATTTTCCATATTCAGCTCCTGGAACTCTTTTCTGAACTGTTCAATGTTTTCCTTAATCTGGACATTCCAAGCAGCAATCTCGTCTCTCTCAGAGGAGAGCAGTGAACTAACATCTAATTCCTTTAGGTTGTCATTCAGCTGTTTGTTTTTATCTTCTTGTTTAGAAATTCTAGATTCTAGTTGACTCTTTTCCCCTTCCAGCTTCTTTATTCTTTTTTCTAGTTATTTCTCTCCTGCCCTAGTGCTTTATTTGCTTCCTCCAAAGATCTTATTTGCTCTCTGAGTGTTTCATTCTCTTTCATTTCTCCATCCATATTCCGAATTTTATCATCAAGGCTTATAACCATTGCCTCTAAATTCTTGATTTTCTGTTTAAATCTCCTAATGGCTACCCCTCCTACCGACCCATGGATGGGAGAGCTTTGGGACAGAGATGGCCTCATTTTTATGTTCTCCCTCTCACAGAATATAGAAAGAAGAAGAGAAAGAGAAAAAAAAGAGAAAAAAAAGAAAAACTGAGAAAAAGTATGTATATATGTATGTATGTATGTATGTGATTACCTAATTGTGATTACCTAATTGTGTTTACGGGAAAGAGCCCAAAGCTCGTATCTTCCCGTCTACTGATCGGTTCCAATTTATACTTAGTGATACTTATCATACCTGTCATTAAAACTATGGATTGAGATAGCATTAACTACCTCCTCGCTTAGCCAATTCCAATTATCAACTACTCTTACACTGAAAAAGTATTTCCTTACATCCTGCAAAGAAATTTTCTTACGAAGCTTCAAACTATGACCTCTAGTTCTAGAGCTAGCCATATCAAAATATTGATCCCTATCCACTCTATCATAACCATGAAGGAATTTAAAGACTGTCACCATATCCCCCCTCACTCTTCTAGCTTCGAGTGATGCTAAGTCTAATTCCCTCAGCCTCTCATCATAACTGAGATTGCGTATTTCTGGCACCAGTTTCGTGGCATGTCTTTGAACTTTTTCAAGTTTAGCTATGTGCTTTTTCAAGTGCGGATTCCAAAAGGGGGCTGCATATTCGAGTTTTAGCCTCACATAGGTTACATAAATATTTCTGAACATTTCCTTGTCCATGTGCCTGAAGGCTACCCTTACATTTGATAAGAATGCATATGCTGCCCTTACTATGCCATTTATATGTATTTCTGGAGACAAATCTGCCAGTATGTTTACTCCTAGATCTCTCTCATTTTCTGTCTCTTGAAGTTGTACTCCAGCCACCGAGTAGTCAAGCTTGGGCCTTCTTGCACTTGTACCCATTCTCATTACCTTACATTTTGAAGTATTGAATTTCATTAGCCACTTTTCTGGCCACTCATGCAGATTATTTAGATCCTCCTGGAGTTCTCTACCATTGTTCTCGTTTTTTACTTTCTTCACAATCTTTGCATCATCTGCAAACATATTCATGAATGAATTTACAGACTCTGGTAGGTCATTTACATATACAAGGAACAAAAGTGGCCCTAAAACTGAACCCTGTGGAACTCCACTACTAACTCTTCTCCATTCAGACACTGAGTGCCTTACTCTAACCCTCTGTTCCCTTCCTTCTAAGTAAGTTTTTATCCATTCCAAAACATTTCCACCTATTCTAGCCATTGATTGCAGCTTCCTAATAAGTCTCCCATGTGGAACAGTGTCAAACGCTTTCTGGAAGTCTAGGAATATGCAATCTGCCCAGCCCTCTCTCTCCTGTAAGATTCGGCTTACCTCATCATAAAATTCTAATAAGTTCGTTACTGTTGATCTACCTTCTCTGAAGCCATGTTGCCTCACTGACAAAAAGTTGAAGGATTCCAAGTGAAGAGAGATATGTTTCCTTAGTAGTTTCTCCATAACTTTGCAAACTATGCTGGTGAAGGAAACTGGTCTATAGTTCAGAGCCGTATCCCTCCTTCCCTTTTTGAAGATAGGTATCACATTTGCTTGTTTCCAGCATCTTGGAATCTTCCCTGACTCCAGTGACTCCTTAAATATGATACTTAGTGCCACTGATATTGAGTTTGCGCACTTTTTAAGCACATGAGGGGATATGTCATCAGGACCTGTAGCTTTATGAACATCTAAATCCATCAGTGCTTTGCATACCTCTGTAGCTGTAAGGTTGATGTTCTCTAATACCGGCCCTTGAGCTTCTATCACTGCAATCTGAGGGGATGGGGTATTTTCTACTGTAAATACTGACTGAAACTCCTTGTTCAATTCTTTGCAGATCTCTTCATCCGTCTCAGTGGTGCTTCCATCCGCTCTCTTTAGCCTTAAAACCTGTTCTTTTACCTTCAGTTTTCCTCTGATAAAGCTGTGGAAAAGCTTGGGATTTCTTTAGCCTTCCTGGTGATGTCCCTCTCATAGTCTCTCTCTGCCTCTCTCCTTTTACTTAGGTAGTCATTTCTTGCTCTTTCGTAGGTTTGCCAGGCATTTATGTTTTTTCTCCTCCTATACCTTTTCCCGCATTTGTCTCTCCACTCCTTAGCTCTTTTACACCCATTATCGAACCATTTCTCTCTGGCATGAATTACACCTACTTTGGTGACAGGTATGCAGCAATCTACTATCTTCCCATATTTCTCACAAAAGATGTCATACATTTCTTGCACAGATTTGTTGTAAAATAAGGTTCTCCAGTCAAGAACTGCAAAAAGCCCATTCATTTTGGTGTAATCTCGTTTCGGATAGTTCCTCCTCATGTCCTCAGTGCCTCTACTCTCAGGAAGAATATCTTCAATGATATACTCCATCAACAACACACAGTGGTCACTCTTTCCAATTGGTGGTTCATACTCAATTTTTTCAATATCCAACACATTATCTGTGAACACTAGATCAAGTAGTGATGGCTCATCCCCACCCCTGGCCCTTGTTGGTTCCATTACATGTTGGTGTAGGAAATTCCCTTGTAAGCAATCTAGGAATCTTGCCCCGAATGAGTCCTCACCACTGTGTGGGTCAAGATTTATCCAATCTATCTCTTTATGATTAAAGTCTCCCATAATCAAAATCCTACATTTTTTTCCCGTGCCATGATAACAACTGAGTTTATGACTTCAGTAGTACCATATGACTTTCCTCATAAACTTCAAGCCAATTTTGGTTCCTTGGTGGGTTATATACAACAGTTATTATAATGCTCTCTGACCCAGTATTTATGCGAGCAACAAGAAATTCCTTGAACTCACTTTCTATAGCCAAGTTTATTTCTTCAACTTGAATCCTTTCACTTATGAGCAGTGCTATCCCTCCACCAGTCCTCTCAGATCTTTCAATTCTTAGTATTCTGAAGCCCTTAGGAAAAACTGTGACACTGTTTATGTCCTCACTCAACTTAGTCTCTGTAATTGCTACTATATCTGCCTTACTGTTGTGAATCCTATCTTTAATTCTACTGCCTTACCAGCTAATCCATCAGCATTTGTGTATAACAATCTTAATGAGGCCCCATCCCCTAATCTTCTGTCATTATCTTCTTTATCTCCCCTTTGTCTGGAAGAACTCTGAAATGAAAATTTTTCTTCTGTTCTTCATTTCTTTCATCATTTAACCTTCTTGCCTCTTGCAACAAGTTTTTGATCTTTCTCATCTCTTCCTGTGTTCTGTATCGTCTAATGAACAATTCTTTGAATTCTTGAAGGTCTATTAGACTTTTTTTTCTCAACAATATTTCCCTAAATGTTTCCCCTCTCTCAAAGGTTACTTTTGTTGGTCTCTGCTTTCCTTCCCTAGAATATTTACCTAGTTGGTGTATGTATGTATGTATGTATGTATGTATATATGTATGTATGTAGGTGATTACCTAATTGTGATTACCTAATTGTGTTTACGGGAAAGAGCCCAAAGCTCGTATCTTCCCGTCCCTGATCGGTTCCATTTTAGACTTAGTGATACTTATCATACCTGTCCTTAAAACTATGGATTGAGATAGCATTAACTACCTCCTCGCTTAGCCAATTCCAATTATCAACTACTCTTACACTGAAAAAGTATTTCCTTACATAATGCAAAGAAGTTTTCTTACGAAGCTTCAAACTATGACCTCTAGTTCTAGAGCCAGCCATATCAAAATATCGATCCCTATCCACTCTATCATAACCATGAAGGAATTTAAAGACTGTCACCATATCCCCCCTCACTCTTCTAGCTTCGAGTGATGCTAAGTCTAATTCCCTCAGCCTCTCATCATAACTGAGATTGCGTATTTCTGGCACCAGTTTCGTGGCATGTCTTTGAACTTTTTCAAGCTTAGCTATGTGCTTTTTCAAGTGCAGATTCCAAAAGGGGGCTGCATATTCGAGTTTTGGCCTCACATAGGTTACATAAATATTTCTGAACATTTCCTTGTCCAAGTGCCTGAAGGCTACCCTTACATTTGATAAGAATGCATATGCTGCCCTTACTATGCCATTTATATGTATTTCTGGAGACAAATCTGCCAGTATGTTTACTCCTAGATCTCTCTCATTTTCTGTCTCTTGAAGTTGTAATCCAGCCACCGAGTAGTCAAGCTTGGGCCTTCTTGCACTTGTACCCATTCTCATTACCTTACATTTTGAAGTATTGAATTTCATTAGCCACTTTTCTGACCACTCATGCAGATTATTTAGATCCTCCTGAAGTTCTCTACCATTGTTCTCGTTGTTTACTTTCTTCACAATCTTTGCATCATCTGCAAACATATTCATGAATGAATTTACAGACTCTGGTAGGTCATTTACATATACAAGGAACAAAAGTGGCCCTAAAACTGAGCCCTGTGGAACTCCACTACTAACTCTTCTCCATTCAGACACTGAGTGTCTTACTCTAACCCTCTGTTCCCTTCCTTCTAAGTAAGCTTTTATCCATTCCAAAACATTTCCACCTATTCTAGCCATTGACTGCAGCTTCCTAATAAGTCTCCCATGTGGAACAGTGTCAAACGCTTTCTGGAAGTCTAGGAATATGCAATATGCCCAGCCCTCTCTTTCCTGTAAGATTTGGCTTACCTCATCATAAAATTCTAATAAGTTTGTTACTGTTGATCTACCTTCTCTGAAGCCATGTTGCCTCACTGACAAAAAGTTGAAGGATTCCAAGTGAAGAGAGATATGTTTCCTTAGTAGTTTCTCCATAACTTTGCAAACTATGCTGGTCAAGGAAACTGGTCTATAGTTCAGAGCCGTATCCCTCCTTCCCTTTTTGAAGATAAGTATCACATTTGCTTGTTTCCAGCATCTTGGAATCTCCCCCGACTCCAGTGACTAATTAAATATGATACTTAGTGCCACTGATATTGTGTTTGCGCATTTTTTAAGCACATAAGGGGATATGTCATCAGGACCAGTAGCTTTATGAACATCTAAATCCATCAGCGCTTTGCATACCTCTGTGGCTGTAAGGTTGATGTTCTCTAATACCGGCCCTTGAGCTTCTATCTCTGCAATCTGAGGGGGTGGGGTATTTTCTACTGTAAATACTGACTGAAACTCCTTGTTCAATTCTTTGCAGATCTCTTCATCCGTCTCAGTGATGCTTCCATCCGCTCTCTTTAGCCTTAAAACCTGTTCTTTTACCTTCAGTTTTCCTCTGATAAAGCTGTGGAAAAGCTTGGGATTTTCTTTAGCCTTCCTGGTGATGTCCCTCTCATAGTCTCTCTCTGCCTCTCTCCTTTTACTTAGGTAGTCATTTCTTGCTCTTTTGTAGGTTTGCCAGGCATTTATGTTTTTTCTCCTCCTATACCTTTTCCAGCATTTGTCTCTCCACTCCTTAGTTCTTTTACACCCATTATCAAACCATTTCTCTCTGGCATGAATTACACCTACTTTGGTGACAGGTATGCAGCAATCTACTATCTTCCCATATTTCTCACAAAAGAGGTCATACATTTCTTGTACAGATTTGTTGTAAAATAAGGTTCTCCAGTCAATAACTGCAAAAAGCTCATTCATTTTGATGTAATCTCCTTTCGGATAGTTCCTCCTCATGTCCTCAGTGCCTCTACTCTCAGGAAGAATATCTTCAATGATATACTCCATCAACAACACACAGTGGTCACTCTTTCCAGTTGGTGGTTCATACTCAATATTTTCAATATCCAACACATAATCTGTGAACACTAGATCAAGTAGTGATGGCTCATCCCCACCCCTGGCCCTTGTTGGTTCCATTACATGTTGGTGTAGGAAATTCCCTTGTACGCAATCTAGGAATCTTGCCCCGAATGAGTAATCACCACTGTGTGGGTCAAGATTTATCCAATCTATCTCTTTATGATTAAAGTCTCCCATAATCAAAATCCTACATTTTTTTCCCCGTGCCATGTTAACAACTGAGTTTATGACTTCAATAGTACCTATATGACTTTCCTCATAAACTTCAAGCCTATTTTGGTTCCTTGGTGGGTTGTATACAACAGTTATTATAATGCTCTCTGACCCAGTATTTATGCGAGCAACAAGAAATTCCTTGAACTCACTTTCTATAGCCAAGTTTATTTCTTCAACTTGAATCCTTTCACTTATGAGCAGTGCTATCCCTCCACCAGTCCTCTCAGATCTTTCAACCCTTAGTATTCTGAAGCCCTTAGGAAAAACTGTGACACTGTTTATGTCCTCACTTAACTTAGTCTCTGTAATTGCTACTATATCTGCCTTACTGTTGTGAATCCTATCTTTTAATTCTACTGCCTTACCAGCTAATCCATCAGCATTTGTGTATAACAATCTTAATGAGGCCCCATCCCCAGATCTTCTGTCATTATCTTCTTTATCTCCCCTTTGTCTGGAAGAACTCTGTAACGAAAATTTTTCTTATGTTCTTCATTTCTTTCATCATTTAACCTTCTTGCCTCTTGCAACAAGTTTTTGATCTTTCCCATCTCTTCCTGTGTTCTGTATCGTCTAATGAACACTTCTTTGAAATCTTGAAGATCTTTTAGACTTTTTTTTCTCAACAATATTTCCCTACATGTTTCCCCTCTCTCAAAGGTTACTTTTGTTGGTCTCGGCTTTCCTTCCCTCGAATATTTACCTAGTTGGTGTATGTTTACAATATCCTCAGGACCACAAACTACTCCAAGCTTTCTTATCAGGTCTACAACCCTAGCTTTATTTTCTTCAAGTCTCCCCTGCCATGTTGGCTCCTGGGATTCGCTTATGCCTGAGATTACCACTGTCTTCTCCTTATCAAGTGCCTGTCTGATGAGTGGGTTTGCCCTTTCCATCACAACGTCTTTCATTTTTTTGATTACTGTCTCTTTATAGTCAACTGTTTGTATGTTTTCCAGTGCCACCACCTTTACAGCCTCTTTTACTGCCACATTCCCCTATAGTGCATCAGCAAAGGAAGTTTTCATGGCATCATTTTCCATATTCAGCTCCTGGAACTCTTTTCTGAACTGTTCAATGTTTTCCTTAATCTGGACATTCCAAGCAGCAATCTCGTCTCTCTCAGAAGAGAGCAGTGAACTAACATCTAATTCCTTTAGGTTGTCATTAAGCTGTTTGTTTTTATCTTCTTGTTTAGAAATTCTAGATTCTAGTTGACTCTTTTCCCCTTCCAGCTTCTTTATTCTTTTTTCTAGTTCCTTTCTCTCCTGCCCTTGTGCTTTATTTGCTTCCTCCAAAGATCTTATTTGCTCTCTGAGTGTTTCATTCTCTTTCATTTCTCCATCCATATTCCGAATTTTATCATCAAGGCTTATAACCATTGCCTCTAAATTCTTGATTTTCTGTTTAAGTCCCCTAATGGCTACCCCTCCTACCGACCCATGGATGGGAGAGGTTTGGGACAGAGATGGCGTCATTATGTTCTCCCTCTCAAAGAATATAGAAAGAAGACGAGAAAGAGGAAAAAAAAAGAGAAAAACTTTTAATTAAGCTTCACACAGAATTTTTATATCTCCATATAAGTGCTATTTAGTGACTCAGTTTACCTCTTTTCTGGTAACACACCTCTTAACTTAAAAACTTGACCATGGTAATTTAAGGATAAAAAGAAAAACAAAAACAAAAGTCAAACCTGAAGGAAAATTTGAATTTGTGTCTGAGGAGGCACCCACCTGTTTCTGCTATATATTCTTCCTAACTGATAAACTCACTTGCTAACCAAGATATGTTATCACAGGATTAGACTTTACATTTAACTCAATATATATACAAAATAAAAAAAATAGTAAAAGAGTAAGCTAAAAGAAAAGCAAAAAAATGAAGAAAATAAGACAGCTGTACTACTTGGCAACTTAACTCAGTACTGTTGACAGGTGGATATTTGGTATTTTTTGTTTTTAATTATTCAATTATTTCGTGTATCAAACTAACTAACAAGTTGATATAAATGGGAAGGATACTGATTTTGACAATATATAGAACCACAGGATCAGGTAAACGGCTTAAGAGCTTTCCCCAGTTTATACAAAAAATTAGGTAATGTGATGTGATGGCTTCACCTCTGGCAACTCTTCTAGATTTCCTTCAAGGCAGAACTGGACGGCACCTTCTCTCTCCCCTCACGAAAATGTTCTCAATTTTTTTCCTTTAATATTTTGGACAGTTTCGTCATACAACAAATATCAGTTTTGTACTCACAATACTCTGCAGGATTTCAGATTTATGGAAATTATGGTAAAGTTTTCCACTAAGCACTTAGTCACTTAAAACACAAGTAGTAATTTAAGAGGAGCAGTTTCGTGTGTCACTGAACGTTGTGATTACCTAATTGATTACCTAATTGTGTTTACGGGAAAGAGCCCAAAGCTCGTATCTTCCCGTCTCCTGATCGGTTCCATTTTATACTTAGTGATACTTATCATACCTGTCCTTAAAACTATGGATTGAGATAGCATTAACTACCTCCTCGCTTAGCGAATTCCAATTATCAACTACTCTTACACTGAAAAAGTATTTCCTTGCATCCTGCAAAGAAGTTTTCTTACGTGTGATTACCTAATTGTGATTACCTAATTGTGTTTACGGGAAAGAGCCCAAAGCTCGTATCTTCCCGTCTCCTGATCGGTTCCATTTTATACGTAGTGATACTTATCATACCTGTCCTTAAAACTATTAATTGAGATAGCATTAACTACCTCCTAGCTTAGCCAATTCCAATTATCAACTACTTTTACACTGAAAAAGTATTTTCTTACATCCTGCAAAGAAGTTTTCTTACGAAGCTTCAAACTATGACCTCTAGTTCTAGAGCCAGCTATATCAAAATATCGATCCCTATCCACTCTATCATAACCATGAAGGAATTTAAAGACTGTCACCATATCCCCCCTCACTCTTCTAGCTTCGAGTGATGCTAAGTCTAATTCCCTCAGCCTCTCATCATAACTGAGATTGCGTATTTCTGGCACCAGTTTCGTGGCATGTCTCTGAACTTTTTCAAGCTTAGCTATGTGCTTTTTCAAGTGCGGATTCCAAAAGGGGGCTGCATATTCGAGTTTTGGCCTCACATAGCTTACATAAATATTTCTGAACATTTCCTTGTCCATGTGCCTGAAGGCTACCCTTACATTTGATAAGAATGCATATGCTGCCCTTACTATGCCATTTATATGTATTTCTGGAGACAAATCTGCCAGTATGTTTACTCCTAGATCTCTCTCATTTTCTGTCTCTTGAAGTTGTAATCCAGCCACCGAGTAGTCAAGCTTGGGCCTTCTTGCACTTGTACCCATTCTCATTACCTTACATTTTGAAGTATTGAATTTCATTAGCCACTTTTCTGACCACTCATGCAGATTATTTAGATCCTCCTGAAGTTCTCTACCATTGTTCTCGTTTTTTACTTTCTTCATAATCTTTGCATCATCTGCAAACATATTCATAAATGAATTTACAGACTCTGGTAGGTCATTCACATATACAAGGAACAAAAGTGGCCCTAAAACTGAACCCTGTGGAACTCCACTACTAACTCTTCTCCATTCAGACACTGAGTGTCTTACTCTAACCCTCTGTTCCCTTCCTTCTAAGTAAGTTTTTATCCATTCCAAAACATTTCCACCTATTCTAGCCATTGATTGCAGCTTCCTAATAAGTCTCCCATGTGGAACAGTGTCAAACGCTTTCTGGAAGTCTAGGAATATGCAATCTGCCCAGCCCTCTCTTTCCTGTAAGATTTGGCTTACCTCATCATAAAATTCTAATAAGTTTGTTACTGTTGATCTACCTTCTCTGAAGCCATGTTGCCTCACTGACAAAAAGTTGAAGGATTCCAAGTGAAGAGAGATATGTTTCCTTAGTAGTTTCTCCATAACTTTGCAAACTATGCTGGTCAAGGAAACTGGTCTATAGTTCAGAGCCGTATCCCTCCTTCCCTTTTTGAAGATAGGTATCACATTTGCTTGTTTCCAGCATCTTGGAATCTCCCCTGACTCCAGTGACTTTTTAAATATGATACCTAGTGCCACTGATATTGAGTTTGCGCATTTTTTAAGCACATGAGGGGATATGTCATCAGGACCTGTAGCTTTATGAACATCTAAATCCATCAGCGCTTTGCATACCTCTGTGGCTGTAAGGTTGATGTTCTCTAATACCGGCCCTTGAGCTTCTATCACTGCAATCTGAGGGGGTGGGGTATTTTTTACTGTAAATACTGACTGAAACTCCTTGTTCAATTCTTTGCAGATCTCTTCATCCGTCTCAGTGATGCTTCCATCCGCTCTCTTTAGCCTTAAAACCTGTTCTTTTACCTTCAGTTTTCCTCTGATAAAGCTGTGGAAAAGCTTGGGATTTTCTTTAGCCTTCCTGGTGATGTCCCTCTCATAGTCTCTCTCTGCCTCTCTCCTTTTACTTAGGTAGTCATTTCTTGCTCTTTTGTAGGTTTGACAGGCATTTATGTTTTTCTCCTCCTATACCTTTTCCAGCATTTGTCTCTCCAATCCTTTGCTCTTTTACACCCATTATCGAACCATTTCTCTCTGGCATGAATTACACCTACTTTGGTGACAGGTATGCAGCAATCTACTATCTTCCCATATTTCTCACAAAAGATGTCACACATTTCTTGTACAGATTTGTTGTAAAATAAGGTTCTCCAGTCAAGAACTGCAAAAAGCTCATTCAATTTGATGTAATCTCCTTTCGGATAGTTCCTGTGTGTATATATATATATATATATATATATATATATATATATATATATATATATATATATATATATATATATATATATATATATATATATAATATATATATATATATATATATATATATATATATAATATATATATATATATATATATATATATATAATTACTATTGTTAAGAATCTTTTGTTAATCCAATTTAGCCAAATATGGACTTTAATTCCTTTTGCGGCCTGTTTTGGGGGATTACTGACTAACCCCGGCGGGCATTTAAGGTTATTATCAATTAATCCCATGTATAGGACCCCTGGGCGGGTCTTTTGTCTCCTTCTTTTCAAGTGCTCTTCTGTTTTGCTAGTTGTATCTCTTGCAATTGTACTTTGAGAAAGTGACCAGTTTAGGTCACGAGATTAATAAGCACTTTATATATATATTTTTGTTGTTTTATTTAATGGGCTCTTCCTACCATATATATATATATATATATATATATATATATATATATATATATATATATATATATATATATATATATATATATATATATATATATATATATATATATATATATATATATATATACCCAATTCTCATTTTATGAATTCGGCGATAACATTGCCCATTTCATGAAACGAATGGAGTCATTACAGAAATAAATGTAAAAATATGAGTAAATATAACAAAAATATAAAACCTAACCTGACCTAAATTACGAAAGAACAAGGCATATGAACAGGGCGTAAAATATTTTAAAGTTTGGAGATGAGATGATGCAGCTGAAGTGTGATTTCTATCCATTAAATTTAGTTTATCTTTCACATATATTTTTTTTATTGAGTTTTAAGGAAGGTTATATTACATTTTATATTCTTTAATTAATCAATATTCACATTATTTTTGGTGTTGATTTAAATTATCTCATGTAAAGGGCAAGATGATTGCCAAATTCATGTAATGAACTAGTTGTGATATATATGCAGCCATGTGCGTCAGTGTTTCTTTACCCAGCATACTGCGAGGATATATCGCTTCTTCTAACTGTGTTTGTGTTAAGGTTTGTATTACCAGTGTTTTTTATTTTACAGATTATATACTGTACCATCATGGCCAGTAAACGCCCAGAAAAAGACTGTTGAAGTGCTTCTACTCCCAAAAGAGCAAGAAAGGCAATAAATCTTGAAGTAAAACTTCAAGTGTTGGCCGGTTATGAGTGTGGTGAGAGTACAGCAGCTATAAAACTGTCGATGCAACACAGTGAATGTACGTTGCACACTATCCATGAAAATGTGGAAAGAATAAAGAAAACTGCAAAAGCTGGTATTAGTTTACCTTCGCTTAAGTCTTCATATTCTTGACCGAATATTATGGAGAGAATAGAGAAAATGCTATGTACGTGGATGAGATTAAGAACAAACAGCAAACAAACTTGCCATATAATATCGTCAGGGAAAATGCGTACGAGAGCGCATCAGCTGATACGGAGGCGGCAAAACGTTTGCAGATAGAGGTTCGTTCTCCTGCATCCTCCTCCTCTTCAACCACTTAAGTTACATGCTCACTGCCACCATGCACGTCCCAGAGTATGCCTGTTGCCCACCGTATAATAGAGTATGTTAATTTTCTTGCTTTACGGTAAATCTGAATATCTTTTGTACTTTTAACTACAAAATAGCTTCAGGTCTTTCTCTTTTGTTATGTACTTCTGAAATATGTTTTAGTTATCTTATATCTTTGGCATAGTGTGTCTATATACGGCTGTGAAAAGTATCTATGCCCATTATCATTGTTTCTTATGGAAAATGACTCGTTACATTACGCGTCACTTCTGAGAACCTATCTTCATGTTATTCCAAGAAGTATATATATACATATATATATATATATATATATATATATATATATATATATATATATATATATATATATATATATATATATATATATATATATATATATATATATACAGTAATCCCTCGTTTTTCGCTGGAGTTCGATTCCGGGACCACCCACGATAGGTGAAAAACCAAAAAGTAGGAGAACTATATTAAAAAAAAAATAAATAAAATAAAAATTAAATGATTCTGACACCAGCATGGGCCAAAAAATCATAAACTAAAACAGCCTTTATCTGGCCTGGGCATGAAGAATACATAAAGTAAAGAGAAACCGAGATGGAGAGTGTAATGACCTGTCAGTTGTGAAGGGATTATAAAAGATGTGTAATAAATATCCAATTCTCTACTGGGTTTTATTATACCTCTGCATTACTTTCTTGATGTCTATTCCAAAAATTCTCCTTAGATCTTATTATTATTATTATTATTATTATTATTATTATTATTATTATTATTATTATTATTATTATTATTACTATTTTTATTATTATTATTATTGGTGACAGTAATTTTCTTTGATGATGATTGTGGACATTATTGTATTATTATTATTATTATTATTATTATTATTATTATTATTATTATTATTATTATTATTATTATTATTATTATTATTATTATTATTATTATTGTTATTATTATTATTGTTATTATTATTATTATTATTATTATTATTATTATTATTATTATTATTATTATAACGAATTAGTCATTAAACCATTATTTTTACAATAAATAATGTAGATTTGGTTGAATGAACAAGAGTTAATTAAAGACCCTCTCTCTCTCTCTCTCTCTCTCTCTCTCTCTCTCTCTCTCTCTCTCTCTCTCTCTCAAACAGCAAACAAACTTTCGATATAATATCGTCAGGGAAATAGCGTGTAGAGAAAATATATATATATATATATATATATATATATATATATATATATATATATATATATATATATATATATATATATATATATATATATATATATATATATATATACATATATCACTAAGTATAAAATGGAACCGATAAGGAGACGGGAAGATACGAGCTTTGGGCTCTTTCCCGTAAATACAATTAGGTAATCACAATTAGGTAATCGCAGAGTATATCCTATATCATATAAGTTTCCCATGAATACAGTATGATATACGTATTCTTTAAACGAATTGTATACGTTTTCTTTTTCTCTCAGCTGACACTATTTATGATTTTTTTTCGTGCAAATAGATAGAATAATGTTTAGAACCAAGAAATATTAATAATACTATAATCTTGAAAATTAGATAAACCCCAAACAAAGAGAGAGAGAGAGAGAGAGAGAGAGAGAGAGAGAGAGAGAGAGAGAGAGAGAGGAGAGAGAGAGAGAGAGAGAGAGAGAGAGAGAGAGAGAGAGAAATTTAATAATAAACTTCCCTCCATCTTAAATTCACTGTCTTCATTTCCTGATGGAACTTTAAAAGGATGCACATATCTCTCTCTCTCTCTCTCTCTCTCTCTCTCTCTCTCTCTCTCTCTCTCTCTCTCTCTCTCTCTCTCTCTCTCTCTCTCTCTCTCTCTCTCTCTCTCTCTCTCTCTCTCTCTCTCTCTCCAACTTTCTATTCTACCCAACCCCCCCAAACTCCATTTGTCCCAGCCAACTAGGGAGGGGCACTATACACAGTTATTAAAGTAAATAAACCTACAGACGTACAAACAATGATGAGCCCTTAATAATAATAATAATAATAATAATAATAATAATAATAATAATAATAATAATAATAATAATAATAATAATAATCTCCACAATTATCATCAAAGGAAAATTATTGTCACAAATAATAATAATAACAATAATAATAATAATAATAATAATAATAATAATAATAATAATAATAATAATAATAATAATAATAATAATAATAATAATAATAATAATAATAATAATAATAATAATAATATCTAAGTAGAGATTTTGGGATAGACATCATGAAAGTAATGCAGAGGTATAGTAAAACCCAGTTGAGAATTGGATATTCATTACCCATCTTTTATAATCCCTTCACAACTGACAGGTCATTACACTTTCTATCTCTGTTTCTCTTTACTTTATATATTCTTCATGCCCAGACCCGATAAAGGCTGTTTTATTTTATTATTTTTTGGCCCGTCCTGGTGTCGCAAAAAAAATAAATAAATAAATCCGCGATAGGTGAACCACGATATAGCGAGGGATTACTGTGTGTGTGTATATATATATATATATATATATATATATATATATATATATATATATATATATATATATATATATATATATATATATATATACTACACAGTGGAGATCCCAACCCACGAATGCCTGTACCCACGAAAAATTTTTTTTACAAATTTTCACCCCAACCCACAAACAAATTCCAACCTATGAACACACATGTGTTGGCCAAACCACCATGTGTCCCACTCGCCCGCTCTCATTTCTATATTGATGCCCGCTCTGTGTGGTTTGTTCGTGATCTGATAGTAGTTCTTGCTATATTTTCATTTGTTTTACTTTTCATATAGCCCTTACTATGGCTCCTAAGAAAGGTAAAACTGTTAGTGATATTGACCTCAAACACCCTAGACATAGAACAGTGGAAACAAAGAAAAAAATCATTCCTAAACATGAAAATGGGGTTTGTGGTCCGATATTGCCTTAAAGGCTGCTGACGTGGCTAAGGGAGTAAAATATATTAACAAAGAAAAGGTTACAAGTAATAGAAGTGGTAGAAAATTTATTATTGTTGTGGATAAATGAAAAATAGCTGGTTGGGAATAGCATTAGAGAGGCCATAATATGCGCTAAGGCTTTGCATATCCACCATGATATAGTAGCAAACTCTCCGAGTTCTAGCAGCTCTAAAGTTGAGGAATTTAAAGCCAGCAGAAGCTGGATTCAATACTTTTGTCGCTGAACTGGGATTCATTGCATCACTAAACATGGAGAGGCGGCTAGGTCCGACCAAGAAGCAGTGGATTCTTACATAAAGAAATTCGCTAAATATGTCAAAAATGAAGAGTATATCCCGCAACAAGTTTTTAATTGTGATGAAATGGGACTCTTTTGGAATAAAATGCCCAAAGAGCCTATATAACCCAAGAGGAGAAATCACTGCCTGACCACAAACCATTGAAAGACAGGCTTACATTTTTATTGTGCAATAATGCTAGTGGGGACTGTAAGATCAAGCCTCTTTTAGTTTACTACTCTGAAAATCCGCATGTTTTTTAAGCGCAATAATGTATTGAAGGCTAACCTTCCAGTAATGTGGAGGTCAAATCAAAAGGGTTGGGTCATGCAGATTTTATTCCTAGAGTGGTTGACTGAAATGTTAGTGCCAGCAGTGAAAAAATATCTTGAGCAAAATGATTTGCCCCTTAACTGTCTCCTCATAATGGATAATGCTCCTGCCCATCCTCTAGGTGTGGAAGATCTCACTATACAAAGTTGTATACGAAGGATCTCTTTGCCAGGTGCTTCCAGGTCACCAATGACATGGATTTGACCCTTTGTGATATTTGGAAAGACCACTTTAATATCCTCCACTGCATTGGTATCACTGAAGAAGCATGGAAGGAGGTCTCATATCATACATTGAATTCTGCCTGGATTAAACTTAGGCCAGATTGTGTGACTGATAGAGAATTCGAGGGGTTCAAGCAGGAGATAGCTATACAAATTGTAAATGACACTGTGCCACAAGCAAAAGTTTGGTCTTGGAGGTCAATGAGGAGGATGTGGAGGAGCTGGTGGAGGACCACAAAGAAGAACTTACCACCAAAGAATTAGTTGAGTTGCAATGTGAACTGGTGAAGATTCTCAAAGAGGAGCAGTCACTGGAGGAATGGAATGCAAGGGTAAAGGTGTTCAGTGAAGAATTTAAAAACATTTTTAGTAAGTGGACAGATGTGCAGGCTTTTAATGAGAATCATCATCCAGATAAAACTGTGGGCAATAGAGTAGTGAAAATGGTAAATGACAATGCGAAGAATATTTTTAGAAAAATTTATCAAATAAGAAAAAGACAAATTTTTCTGGATCGTTTCCTTGTCCCAGTAGGCAGGGAAGCTGCATCCAAATGAGAAAAGAGAAAGAAAACACCAGGAATAGAGCTTGTATCAGAAGAGTTCCAAAACGTTTTTATAGAAGAAGACTCTCCTTAAAAAAATTAATCCCCCTCCTCCACCACCATCCATGTATGCCAGCAACAGTCATCCACAAAGGTACATACAGTACTGTATTTCTATTATTAATATAATTTTCCTTGTACAGAGTATATTGTTTATAATCTCTTTTATATTCCTTGTTTTCAATGACTCGAAAAATTTTAAAATGAGAATTTGTGGTGACCTGGAAAGGATTAATTGGATTTACATGCTTTACAATGGGAAAATTAAATCCAACCCAAGAACAATTCAACCCAAGAATACTTTTTTTGGTAAGGATTACCTTTGTGGGTTAGGGTCACCACTGTGTATATGCAGTACATATATATACTATATATATATATATATATATATATATATATATATATATATATATATATATATATATATATATATATATATACAGTAACCCCTCACTATACCATGGTTCACCTATTGTGAATTCAGTGCATCGCATTTTTTTTTTGGCGAGTTTTTTTCTGGGTATATGTGAGAATATTAAAATATTAAATATCAAAATTTTCGGTATTTTCATTATTTTATTGAAAAAAAAATCATTATTTTATTGACATAAATCTATTTCCCAACCTAACTATAATAAAACAGTAAGAAATAGTAAAAAAAACATAAATTAAAAAATGTAAATCTGCACCATAAAAAGTACGATACCGGTATTGGCATTTCGGAAAACGCAAAGGGTCGCACATACGTGAGCTAGTATATATTAAAATTTCCAGTATTTTCATTATCTTATTGATAAAAAAATTTATTTCTTAGCCTAAGAATAATAAAACAGTAAAAAACATAAATACTCACAGTATTGCACCATGTAAAATATGATTTCGGTATCAGCGTTTCGGAAAACAAAACGGGTCGCACCTATGTGAGCTAGTACATATTGAAATTTGCAGTAGTTTCATTATTTCATTGATAAAAAAAAGTATTTCTAAGCCTAAGAATAATAAAACAGTAAAAAATAGTAAAAATACATAAATCTAAATATATAACTCACAGTATTGCACAATTCATGGGATGCTCTTTACTGCAAGGGTGGGAGACGACGAATCACATCATTGTTTTTCTGTATGTTCTGTATCATGGAGTCTGATTGGCTTTTTGATTGAAGCTTGGTTCTCCCACCATCTTCCATTGTCTCGCCTCACTTGTTCAGTCTAACTCACATGTGCGCCGTTCGCGTTGTGCTTCTTAATACGTTTATCTTGTGATTTTTTTTACCCACGTATTTCAACCTCTGCAATGCCTCCCAAGTGTCCTTCATCTTCTAAGGCTTCTGGTAGTGAGCCTATGTGGCAAAGGAAGATGTTAATCATAACAGATAAGGTAAAACTGTTAGATATGCTGAAAGAAGGAAGAAGGTTTGCGGATGTCGGCCGCCATTTTCGTCTCAACAAATCCACTGTTCGCAACATCAAAAAGGACAGGGCAAATATCAGGAAAACAGTGACTATTTCATTTAATAAAACAGCAAAGAGGGTCCTAACACCCCACAATAAGATAATAGTGAGGATGGAATCTGCTTTGGTCCTGTGGATTGCTGATTGCAGAAAGGAGAACATCAGCATAGACATCAATATCATACAAAGTAAGGCGAAGAAGCTGTACGGTACATTCGCTGCAAATGAACCTGATGACGACAGTGGCAACCGTGGAGAGGAGGAGAGAGAAGAAGATATCGACGACCCACAACCAGGACCCTCCATCAATTCTCCACCAAGGAAACCATAGTTCATGGCAAGCAAGGGATGGTTCGCCATATTTCAAAAACACTATGGCCTAAAGAGCGTTTCGGTTTATGGCGAAGCTGCCTCTGCAGCTGAAGATTATGTGAACAACGATTTGAAGAAAATTATCGCAGAAGGGGAATATGCTCCTGAGCAAGTGTTCAACATGGATGAGACTGGCTTATTTTGGAGGACAATACCATCTCGCAATTTCCTCTTCAAGGAAGAAGCTAAAGCCCTTGGATTTAAAGCGCACAAAGACTGCGCTACCCTAGTCATGTGCGGGAATGCTGCAGGCTTCATGTTAAAGCCCGGGCTTATCTACAAGTCAAAGTATCCTAGGGTTTTGAAGAATAAGAATAAGAATCTGCTGCCAGTGTATTGGATGCATAACCCTAAGGCCTGGATCACGAAAAGCCTCAAATCGGACTGGTTTCACCAATGCTTTATCCCTCAGATCAAAATTTATCTTGCGGAAAAGGGCCTTGAATTTAAAGTCCTTCTTTTGATGGATAATGTTGGTGGCCACACAACTAATCTCGAATATGATGGTGTTCAGGTAGAATTCCTGCCACCGAATACAACATCACTGATTCAACCTGTGGATCAAGGCGTTATTTGTGAGTTCAAGGCCCTCTACACACAAAATGTCCTGGCAAACCTGGTTGAATCCATGGATTCGGACAAAGAATTCTCTATGAAGACTTACTGACGTAATGACACGATTACTACATGCCTTCAAAATATTCAATGAGATGAAGCCGGCCACAATCAATGCCAGCTGGAAGAAATTGTGGCCTTAAGTCATTGACGACTACGAGGGATTTGCTCCTGACGAAGTCCATAACTCGGCATTTGCGAAAGCTGTGAAGCTAGCTGCATTGCTAGGAGGAGAAGGCTTTAAAGATATGACTCACGAAGACGTGAATGAACTGATCGACTGCCACTCGCAGCCTTTGACTGATGAAGACTTGGAGGAAATAACAAAATCAGCGAGCGAAGAAGAGGTAGAAGAACAAGCAGAGGAAACGCACGAAGAAATTGAAGAACCTGGCCTTACACTCGAACGTCTGGCAGTCATATATGAATATGTGAAAGCAGTCCAACAACTCTTGCAAGAACATGACAATAATATGGTTCATTCTGTGACCTTCTGCAATATTCTCGATGAAGCCATTATTCCTCACAAGACCATCTTCGTACAAAGGAAGAAACAGCAACAACAACTCCCCATGACCATGTTCTACTCTCGCAAAAAGCAGCCGTAAAGCAGTCATTGGCTGTGGAATAATTTCCTCTGGAGTCTATACACGTCATTACCACCTCATTCACGGTAAGTTTACCTATCACGTTCATATAAATCTATGCTTGCATGCTGCTATTTATACAGTAAAGGGTGACTTTTTAATAATGCAGGGAGGGTATATACAGTAAAGGTAAAAGTGAATGTAAAATAACTATGTATATGAGTATGTCACGTCATCATCACCTCTTTCACGGTAAGTTTACTTATCACTTTCATATAAATTTACGCTTGCACACTGTTATTAGTAAAGTAAAGGGTGGTTTTTTAACAGTGCAGGGAGGGTTTATACAGTAAAAGGCAAAAATAAATGTAAAATACCTATGTATATAGGGTGATCCTACTTCATGGAAATTCACCTATTGCAGCCGGTCCCGGAACCGAACCCTTGCGATAAATGAGGGGTTACTGTATCTGTATATATATATATATATAATATATATATATATATATATATATATATATATATATATATATATATATATATATATATATATACACACAGTAGGTCCTCATATAACATCAATTCAAGTTACATCGTTTCACTGTTATGTCAAATGTAAAAAAATAATTAATAATTCATTAAATTAATTTTTCGACCTACCTGGCTGGTGCGGTAAATTCAAACAGCACACACTTAACAGTCTGTGAGCATGGCAGACGAATACACAGTTAGCAGCACTGCTGTAATCATATTTATCAAGTTAATGGCTTTATTTATTCATTGTTTATATATTTGGTTATCTTGAATTTAAGAAAAAAAACATTGCTGTAAATATGGCTTTATTCGAAATACACATGAATACACAGCTAGCAACACAGTTGTATTCGTATTTATCAAGTTAATGGCTTTATTTATCTATTTGTTTATATATTTAGTTATAATAAAATAAAAAAAAAACAGTCATAAATACGATTTCATTCAAAATAGTTTGTTGAGCATCGTGTAAGACTATGGTGTCACGGGGCATTAGAAGAGGAAGAAGAGCCACTGCTCAATTTATTCCCACTGCCATATTGTGCCTAGTATTTTCATCTGCTCTCTTATTGCGTTCGCTCATTACTGACATTACTATGCCTCTCAAGCGTGTTAATGATAGTTTTGATGGGAGTGCCACTAAGAGAAGAAAAGCCATCACCATGGAAATTAAAATCAAAATGGTAAACTGTGTTGAAAAGGGAGAATCTCCTAAAAACATTGGCCGCAATCTCCGATTAGCCCGTTCGACAGTGGCCACAATCATTAAAGACAAAGATCAAATCCATGACCACGTGAAAGGTTCATCTCCTATGATGTCCAGTGAGATCACGAGGCAGTGTAGTCGACTTATGATCAAGATGGAGAGCTTGCTAGTGCTTTGGCTTGAAGGTTAAAATTGACGGCATATCCCAATAAGCCTTATGTTAATACAGGAAAAGGCTAAAGTATTATTCGCAGACTTGAAAAGAGAAAAGGCATTGCAGGTGAGGAATTTGTTGCTGGTAGAGGGTGATTTATTGTTTTAAGGCTCATGCTAATTTGCATACTATAAGAGTGCAAGGGGAAGCTGCTAGAGGTGATGAGGAAGCAGCAATAAATGTTTCTTATTGTTTTGGCTGAGATAATAAGGGAGGGGGGGTTACCGTGCTGAACAGGTATTGAAAGTGGATGAGACTGGCTTATCCTGGAAGCATATGTCTAGTCATACATGCATCACCAAGGAGAAGACAACACCAGGCCATAAAGCCAGGAAGGAGAGACTAACTTTGCTTTTAGGGGCTAATGCTGCTGGAGACTGTAAGCTGAAGCCCTTGTTGGTTTATTTGGCAGAAAACCTAAGGGCACTTATGAGCATTTGGAAGTGTCATCTGGAAGTAAAACAAGAAGGCTTGGATAACCCTTCAAATATTTGAGGACTGCAACCATTTTATCCCAGAAGCAGAGAGGTGCTGTACATCTAAGGGTCTACCTTTAAGGTGTTTCTAATCATGGACATTGCCCCTGGTCACTCTTCCCATTTGGATGACTTTCATCCTAATGTAAAGGTGGTTAACCTTCCACCTACTACCACTTCCCTGTTACAGCCAATGGATCACGGGGCCATTGCCTCTTTCAAAGTCTAATACTTCCAAAGAATAATCGCTACGGCTTTCAGGGCAACTGAGAAGGACAAAAACTTGACTCTTAAGGACTTCTGGAAGTCATACAATATTTTTCATGCTGTGAAGAATATTAGTGATGCTTGGGAGGAAGTGATGCAATCCAACTTGAATGGAGTATAGAAAGAAGCAATCCCCTATTTAGTGAATGACTTCCCAGGTTTTGAGGAGACAGTTGAGGCTGTGAACAAGAACGTAATTGTCATAATTAAGGAGCTCGAGGTGGAGCTAGAGGCTGATGAAGTAAAAGAGCTCCTGGGATCTCATGGCGAGAAGTTATCTCCTGAGGACTTCATTTAGCTGGAAAAGCAAATGATTGAAGAGGAGGAAGAACTACCAATCCCAGATTCACAACAGAGCAGTGGCATTTGATCTGGCATTGGTTAACACATTCTTTGAGAAAAAGGAAAACAGATTGATTACATACAGTAGTGGTGGAAGGGAGAGCCAGATAGATTTATTGTTGTGTAGGAGAGACCATCTGAAGGAGATTAGCAACTGTAAAGTAATAAATGGGGAGAGTGTAGCAATGCAACATAGGCTAGTAGTAACATATTGCAGGCTCAGGAAATGTAGGAAAAGTAAGAAGCCGAGGATGGACCCAAAGATAAAGTGGTGGAGATTGAAAGACGTAGAGCTGAGAGCTATGTTTAAGGGAAGAGTGTTGGAAGTGATAAGGTTGCATGAAGATGTACAAGAATGGTGGACAGAGAATAGTAAGGTGATTTTGAGGGTTGGTGAGGAGGTACTTGGAAAGTCATCAGGAAGGAAACCCCCAAATGATAAAGAGTCATGGTGGTGGAATGAGGAAGTGCAAGAATGGGTGAAGAACAAGAAAGAAGTTAAGAAAAAGGCAGAGTTATCAGGCCTGGAGCAGGATAAAGAATAGTACAAGAAGGCAAAGAAGGAGGCAAGGAGAGCAGTAGCAAAAGCAAAGGCAGAGAAATTGAATGAAGTCTATGAAGAGCTGGAAACACCATAAGGAGAGAAGAAAATATGGCGAATTGCCAAGGCCCGAGATGCTGTAACCAAGGACTTGACCCAAGTTAGACAAATAAAGGATAAATACGGAGTAGTTCTAGCAGAAGAGGCTGAAATAAAAAGCAGATGGGAAACTTATTTTGAAGGATTACTAAATGAAGAGAACCCAAGAACAGTATTTGAAGATGGACTTTCAAATGAAGCAGTTACAACAACAGTGGCTAGAAGAGAGGTAGAGCGGGCAGTAAGGAAAATGAAATATGGAAAGGCAGCAGGACCTGATAAGATGCCAGTGGAGGTATGGAAGAGTCTTGGAGAGGAAGGCACAGATATCTTGTGGGACTTAATGCAAAAGATCTTTAGTCAGGAAAAGATGCCAGAGGAATGGAGAGGAAGCTTAATCATCCCACTCTATAAAGGGAAGGGAGACATTCAGGAGTGTGGAAATTATAGAGGTATAAAGTTGTTAAGTCATACTATGAAGATATGGGAGAAGATCATAGACAGGAGACTCAGAGAGGTAACGACAATTGGGGATGAACAGTTTGGCATCATGCCTGGAAGAGGGACAGTGGATGCCATATTTGCCTTGAGACAAATGATGGAAAAGCATAGGGAGAAACAGAAAGGATTGCATATGGTCTTTATTGACCTGGAAAAGGCATATGATCGAGTACCACATCAAGAGGTGTGGAGGTGTATTAGAGAAAAGGGAGTCCCCGAGAAATATGTAAGAATCATCCAAGATATGTATGAGAGGGCAGAGGCAAATGTTAAGAGCAGTGTGGGCTTGACGAAAAGTCTCTCAGTAAATGTTGGTCTGCATCAAGGGTCTGCTTTGAGTCCATATCTATTTGATCTAGTCTTGGATGTAGTAATCCAGGGTATTAGAGATTAGTCTCTGTGGTGTATGCTCTTTGCAGATGACATTGTACTGTGTAGCAACATATGAGAGGTAGTGGAGGAGAAGCTTGAGGAGTGGAGAAGAGTGATGGAGGATAGAGGACTGAGAAGCAGCAGGAAGAAGGCAGAGTACTTGAGGTTGAGAAATGATGAGGATGGGGAGGTCAATTTGCAGGGGGAGGTGTTGAAAAGAGTTGAAAAGTTCAAGTATTTGGGATCAACAGTAGCAGAGGATGGTGACCTAGAGTCAGAAATAACCCACAGACTACTAGCGGGATGGAAGAACTGGAAGAAAGTGTCTGGGGTGCTGCGCGACAGGAGAATAGGGATTAAGGTGAGGGGTAAAGTGCATAAGATAGTTGTGAGACCTGCGATGATGTATGGAGCAGAGACATGGGCAATAAAGAAGACACAAGAGAAAAAACTGGATGTGGCAGAGATGAGGATGTTGAGATAATAATAATAATAATAATAATAAACTTTATTTCCATTTTACAATGGTTATTCGTCAGCCAGGACAAGCCCCAACCCCCCACTGTGATGTCCACCCACAGCAGTTCCTGCCAGTAAACAGCTTAAACTCTCGGTCTTGGACGGGGACCGATCTTTCGACCTCGTGAATGCGAAGCCAGCGCGTTACCACTGTACTAGCCAGCAGGATGTGTGCCGTGACAAGAAGCGATAAGATCACAAACGAGGTACTTAGAGGTACATCAAAAGTTAAAGAAATATCAGATAAGATACAAGAAAGTAGACTAAGATGGTATGGTATGGTCATGTCGTTAGGAGGGATGAACAGTATGTTGGGAGGAGGGTGATGGAAATGGATATACAGGGTAGGAGAAGGAGAGGGAGACCAAAGCGTAGGTGGATGGATTGCATCAATGACGACCTGAGGTCTAAAGGTTTGTTGGGTGATGAGGTATGGGACAGATACAAATGGAGAAAACTGGCCAGAAACATGGACCCCACATAAAAGTGGGAAAAGATGTAGACAAAGAAGAAGATTTGTCTTGGCAGAGGAATTGCTGGCGAAGCTTGAGGCTCAGGACCCCAACGTTGCAAGGTACAATAAGGTGGAAAGAGGGATCTATGATGCCCTGAGGTGTTACAAGGTAATATATGAGAAAAAGAGGGCATCGTTCCAGACTCGCCTTGAACAATTCTTTACGAAGATGGAACCAATGGCAACAGATCCTGTACTCTCTACCCCAGGTGCCTCAACCTCAATAGACCACCTGCCCGAGTACCTCCATTACGTTCTATTGCTTTCCAGACTCACCTGCCCCAGTCTCCTCAGCACCTGGCTCTCCAGCTTCCACCACCCAATAAGTCAGTCTGTCCCTCCCTTGCAACGCCCTTACCAGTGTGCAAGCCAACCACACCAGTAAAGGCCAGTTATAATGCACTGCACTGTACTGTAATTTTACTATTGATACATTTTAAAGGTAACCAATACTATTAAGTTTAGTTTTAGTAATTTTTATCATAGATGGAGAACACATAATTTTTCCAATGTTTTAAATGCTTTATTTTTAACATAGGTATGGGGACCTAGGTTCGAATTTAGGTGTGTTCCGATGTACGTCAAAATCCGACATAAGTCAGAAGTCAGGAACTGACCTCTGACATTTAACGAGGACCCCCTGTATATATATATATATATATATATATATATATATATATATATATATATATATATATATATATATATATATATATATATATATATATGAATGCATTTTTTACCCCGACCGGGACTCGAACCTAGGACTTATAATTACTAAGTCAAGGCGCTACCACTACACCACAGAAGGTTAAAAGGAATCCAACCTTATAGCTTATATCTGCTATACTTAGGAATGAACGCATTCTAACTGAATGCCACTATGTTCATATTACAGATTCCCCAACCTCACTCGTGGCTTCATTTTAGCATTTAATTCAATTCCCAATCTCATTCGGGCATGAAATATCAAATAAGCACATTACATATGTGAAAACATGAATAATTTTTTTTACCCCAACCGGGACTCGAACCTAGGACTTATGATTACTAAGTCAAGGCGCTACCACTACACCACAGAAGGTTAAAAGGAATCCAACCTTATAGCTTATATCTGCTATACTTAGGAATGAACGCATTCTAACTGAATGCCACTATGTTCATATTACAGATTCCCCAACCTCACTCGTGGCTTCATTTTAGCATTTAATTCAATTCCCAATCTCATTCGGGCATGAAATATCAAATAAGCACATTACATATGTGAAAACATGAATCATTTTTTACCCCGACCGGGACTCGAACCTAGGACTTATGATTACTAAGTCAAGGCGCTACCACTACACCACAGAAGGTTAAAAGAATCCAACCTTATAGCTTATATCTGCTATACTTAGGAATGAACGCATTTTAACTGAATGCCACTATGTTCATATTACAGATTCCCCAACCTCACTCGTGGCTTCATTTTAGCATTTAATTCAATTCGCAATCTCATTCGGGCATGAAATATCAAATAAGCACATTACATATGTGAAAACATGAATCATTTTTTACCCCGAATGGGACTCGAACCTAGGACTTATGATTACTAAGTCAAGGCGCTACCACTACACCACAGAAGGTTAAAAGGAATCCAACCTTATAGCTTATATCTGCTATACTTAGGAATGAACGCATTCTAACTGAATGCCACTATGTTCATATTACAGATTCCCAAACCTCACTCGTGGCTTCATTTTAGCATTTAATTCAATTCCCAATCTCATTCGGGCATGAAATATCAAATAAGCACATTACATATGTGAAAACATGAATCATTTTTTACCCCGACCGGGACTCGAACCTAGGACTTATGATTACTAAGTCAAGGCGCTACCACATACATACACCACGCGTTCAGTGACACACGGAATTGCTCCTCTTAAATTTTTAACTGTTTTCGAGTGACTAAAGTGCTTAGTGGAAAACTTTACCATAATTTCCAGAAATCTGAAATCCTGCAGAGTATTGTGAGTACAAAAACTAATATTTGTTGTAATACGAGACTGTTCATATTAAAGGAAAAAAAATTGAGAACTTTTTCGTGAGGAAGAGAGAGAAGCTGCCGTCCAGTTTCTGCCTTGAGGGAAATCTAGAAGAGTTGCCAGACGTGGAGCCATCACACCACATTACCTAATTTTTTGTGTAAACTGGGGAAAGCTCTTAAGCCGTTTTACCTGATCCTGTGGTTCTATATATTGTTAAAATCAGTATCCTTCCCATTTATATTAACTAGTTAGTTAGTTTGATACACGAAAAAATTGAATAATAAAAGAAAAAAAATTACCAAATACCCACCTGTCAACAGTACTGAGTTAAGTTGCCAAGTAGTACAGCAGTCCTATTTTCTTCATTTTTTTTTGCTTTTCTTTTAGCTTTCTCTTTTACTATTTTGTTATTTTGTATATATATTGAGTTAAATGTAAAGTCTAAATCCCGTGATAACATATCTTGGTTAGCAAGTCAGTTTATCAGTTAGGAAGAATATATAACAGAAACAGGTGGGTGCCACCTCGAACACAAATTCGAATTTTCCTTCAGGTTTGACTTTTGTTTTTCTTTTTCTTTTTATACTTAAATTACCATGGTCAAGTTTTTAAGTTAAGATGTGTGTTACCAGAAAGGAGACAAACTGAGTCACTAAATAGCACTTATATGGAGATATAAAAATTCTGTGTGAAGGTAAATTAGAAGTTTTTCTCTTTTCTTTTTTTTTCCTCTTTCTCGTCTTCTTTCTATATTCTGTGAGAGGGAGAACATAAAAATGAAGCCATCTCTGTCCCAAACCTCTCCCACCCATGGGTCGGGAGAAGGGGTAGTCATCAGAGGACGTAAACAGAGAATCAAGAAGTTAGAGGAAATGGTTATAAGCCTTGATGATAAAATTCGGAATATGGATGGAGAAATGAAAGAGAATGAAACACTCAGAGAACAAATAAGATCTTTGGAGGAAGCAAATAAAGCACAAGGGCAGGAGAGAAAGGAACTAGAAAAAAGAATAAAGAAGCTGGAAGGGGAAAAGAGTCAACTAGAATCTAGAATTTCTAAACAAGAAGATAAAAACAAACAGCTAAATGACAACCTAAAGGAATTAGATGTTAGTTCACTGCTCTCTTCTGAGAGAGACGAGATTGCTGCTTGGAATGTTCAGATTAAGGAAAACATTGAACAGTTCAGAAAAGAGTTCCAGGAGCTGAATATGGAAAATGATGCCATGAAAACGTCCTTTGCTGATGCACTAAAGGGGAATGTGGCAGTAAAAGAGGCTGTAAAGGTGGTGGCACTGGAAAACATACAAACAGTTGACTATAAAGAGACAGTAATCGAAAAAATGAAAGACGTTGTGATGGAAAGGGCAAACCCACTCATCAGACAGGCACTTGATAAGGAGAAGACAGTGGTAATCTCAGGCATAAGTGAATCCCAGGAGCCAACATGGCAGGGGAGACTTGAAGAAAATAAAGCTAACGTTGTAGACCTGATAAGAAAGCTTGGAGTAGTATGTGGTCCTGAGGATATTGTAAACATACACCAACTAGGTAAATATTCGAGGGAAGGAAAGCCGAGACCAACAAAAGTAACCTTTGAGAGAGGGGAGACATGTAGGGAAATATTGTTGAGAAAAAAAGTCTAAAAGACCTTCAAGAATGCAAAGAAGTGTTCATTAGACGATACAGAACACAGGAAGAGATGGGAAAGATCAAAAACTTGTTGCAAGAGGCAAGAAGGTTAAATGATGAAAGAAATGAAGAAGAGAAGAAAAATTTTCGTTACAGAATACTTCCAGACAAAGGGGAGATAAAGAAGATAATGACAGAAGATCAGGGGATGGGGCCTCATTAAGATTGTTATACACAAATGCTGATGGATTAGCTGGTAATGCAGTAGAATTAAAAGATAGGATTCACAACAGTAAGGCAGATATAGTAGCAATTACAGAGACTAAGTTGAGTGAGGACATAAACAGTGTCACAGTTTTTCCTAAGGGCTTCAGAATACTAAGGGTCGAAAGATCTGAGAGGACTGGTGGAGGGATAGCACTGCTCATAAGTGAGAGGATTCAAGTTGATGAAATAAACTTGGCTATAGAAAGTGAGTTCAGGGAATTTCTTGTTGCTCGCATAAATACTGGGTCAGAGAGCATTATAATAACTGTTGTATACAACCCACCAAGGAACCAAAATAGGCTTGAAATTTATGAGGAAAGTCATATAGGTACAATTGAAGTCATAAACTCAGTTGTTAACATGGCGCAGGAGAAAAAATGTAGGATTTTGATTATGGGAGACTTTAATCATAAAGAGATAGATTGGATAAATCTTGACCCACACAGTGGTGAGGACTCATTTGGGGCAAGATTCCTAGATTGCGTACAAGGGAATTTCCTACACCAACATGTAATGGAACCAACAAGAGCCAGGGGTGGGGATGAGCCATCACTACTTGATCTGGTGTTCACAGATAATGTGTTGGATATTGAAAATATTGAGTATGAACCACCAATTGGAAAGAGTGACCACTGTATGTTGTTGATGGAGTATATCATTGAAGACATTCTTCCTGAGAGTAGAGGCACTGAGGACATGAGGAGGAACTATCGGAAAGGAGATTACATCAAAATGAATGAGCTTTTTGCAGTTATTGACTGGAGAACCTTATTTTACAACAAATCTGTACAAGAAATGTATGACATCTTTTGTGAGAAATATGGGAAGATAGTAGATTGCTGCATACCTGTCACCAAAGTAGGTGTAATTCATGCCAGAGAGAAATGGTTCGATAATGGGTGTAAAAGAGCTAAGGGGTGGAGAGACAAATGCTGGAAAAGGTATAGGAGGAGAAAAAACATAAATGCCTGGCAAACCTACAAAAGAGCAAGAAATGACTACCTAAGTAAAAGGAGAGAGGCAGAGAGAGACTATGAGAGGGACATCACCAGGAAGGCTAAAGAAAATCCCAAGCTTTTCCACAGCTTTATCAGAGGAAAACTGAAGGTAAAAGAACAGGTTTTAAGGCTAAAGAGAGCGGATGGAAGCATCACTGAGATGGATGAAGAGATCTGCAAAGAATTGAACAAGGAGTTTCAGTCAGTATTTACAGTAGAAAATACCCCACCCCCTCAGATTACAGTGATAGAAGCTCAAGGGCTGGTATTAGAGAACATCAACCTTACAGCCACAGAGGTATGCAAAGCGCTGGTGGATTTAGATGTTCATAAAGCTACAGGTCCTGATGACATATCCCCTCATGTGCTTAAAAAATGCGCAAACACAATATCAGTGGCATTAAGTATCATATTTAAGGAGTCACTGGAGTCGGGGAAGATTCCAAGATGCTGGAAACAAGCAAATGTGATACCTATCTTCAAAAAGGGAAGGAGGGATACGGTTCTGAACTATAGACCAGTTTCCTTGACCAGCATAGTTTGCAAAGTTATGGAGAAACTACTAAGGAAACATATCTCTCTTCACTTGGAATCCTTCAACTTTTTGTCAGTGAGGCAACATGGCTTCAGAGAAGGTAGATCAACAGTAACAAACTTATTAGAATTTTATGATGAGGTAAGCCAAATCTTACAGGAAAGAGAGGGCTGGGCAGATTGCATATTCCTAGACTTCCAGAAAGCATTTGACACTGTTCCACATGGGAGACTTATTAGGAAGCTGCAATCAATGGCTAGAATAGGTGGAAATGTTTTGGAATGGATAAAAACTTACTTAGAAGGAAGGGAACAGAGGGTTAGAGTAAGACACTCAGTGTCTGAATGGAGAAGAGTTAGTAGTGGAGTTCCACAGGGTTCAGTTTTAGGGCCACTTTTGTTCCTTGTATATGTAAATGACCTACCAGAGTCTGTAAATTCATTCATGAATATGTTTGCAGATGATGCAAAGATTGTGAAGAAAGTAAAAAACGAGAACAATGGTAGAGAACTTCAGGAGGATCTAAATAATCTGCATGAGTGGTCAGAAAAGTGGCTAATGAAATTCAATACTTCAAAATGTAAGGTAATGAGAATGGGTACAAGTGCAAGAAGGCCCAAGCTTGACTACTCGGTGGCTGGAGTACAACTTCAAGAGACAGAAAATGAGAGAGATCTAGGAGTAAACATACTGGCAGATTTGTCTCCAGAAATACATATAAATGGCATAGTAAGGGCAGCATATGCATTCTTATCAAATGTAAGGGTAGCCTTCAGGCACATGGACAAGGAAATGTTCAGAAATATTTATGTAACCTATATGAGGCCAAAACTCGAATATGCAGCCCCCTTTTGGAATCCGCACTTGAAAAAGCACATAGCTAAGCTTGAAAAAGTTCAAAGACATGCCACAAAACTGGTGCCAGAAATACGCAATCTCAGTTATGATGAGAGGCTGAGGGAATTAGACTTACCATCACTCGAAGCTAGAAGAGTGAGGGGGGGATATGGTGACAGTCTTTAAATTCCTTCATGGTTATGATAGAGTGGATAGGGATCGATATTTTGATATGGCTGGCTCTAGAACTAGAGGTCATAGTTTGAAGCTTCGTGAGAAAACTTCTTTGCAGGATGTAAGGAAATACTTTTTCAGTGTAAGAGTAGTTGATAATTGGAATTCGCTAAGCGAGGAGGTAGTTAATGCTATCTCAATCCATATTTTTAAGGACAGGTATGATAAGTATCACTAAGTCTAAAATGGAACCGATCAGGAGACGGGAAGATACGAGCTTTGGGCTCTTTCCCGTAAACACAATTAGGTAATCACAGAGGATTAAAAGGAATCCAACCTTATAGCTTATATCTGCTATACTTAGGGGAAAAAAAATGATTCATGTTTTCACATATGTAATGTGCTTATTAGATATT
>JAXCGZ010009594.1:0-47500 GCA_037179515.1 Halocaridina rubra
TCCCTCAAATATTTAAATAGTTGGTGAATGATTACAATATCCTCAGGTCTACAAACTACTCCAGCTTTCTTATCAGGTCTACAACACTAGCCTTCTTTTCTTCAAGTCTCCCTTGCCATGTTGGTTCCTGGGATTCGCTTATGCCTGAGATTACCACTGTCTTCTCTTTATCAAGTGCCCTTTAATCAGTGGATTTGCCCTTTCCATCACAACGTCTTTCATTTTTTTATTACTGTCTCTTTATAGTCAACTGCTTGTATGTTTTCCAGTGCCACCACTTTCACAGTCTCTTTTACTGCCACATTCCCCTTTAGTGCATCAGCAAAGGATGTTTTCATGGCAGCATGTTCCGTACTCAGCTCCTGAAACTCTTTTCTAAACTGTTTGATGTTTTCCTTAATCTGGACATTCCAAGCTGCAATCTCGTGTCTCTCAGAAGAGAGCAGTGAACTAAAATTTAATTCATTTAGGTGTTCATTCAGTTGTTTGTTGTTATCTTCTTGTTTAGAAATTCTAGTTTCTAGTTCACTCTTTTCCCCTTCCAGTTTCTTTATTCATTTTTCTAGTACTTTCTCTCCTGTTCATGTGCTTTATTTGCTTATTCTAAACATCTTATTTCCTCTCTGAGTGTTTCATTCTCTTTTATTTCTCTATCCATACTCCAAATTTTTTCATCAAGGTTTATAACCTGTACTAACGTACAAATTGTAAATAATATTTTTTATCAAAATATGTAATTATTGAAAATAAGTAATCATTTAGTAATTATTAAGTTATTTTAAAGTTGTATTTAATGGGTCAATAATTACTATTGAGTTGTTTGTAACTCCTCCCACTGAAATAGCAGTACATATAAATAACCCTAAATTTGATCATTAAATCAGTTCAGTATTCTGCGTGTATTGGTGAACATCCTTTTTCATATATTAAGTAAAATAACTCTTGCTTTCCGTTTGAAGTAGTGAAGTAACTACAATCGTTACATTTTCTACCCCGGAGTGTTTCTATCTCTCACCCACACCATGACAGACATCAAACCTTCTACAGTGGCAACAGACCATATTGCTAACTTCAAACTCCCGAAGTTCTCCACCATCAACGCCCACATCTGGTTCCGACGTGCAGAAATACAATTTTGTTTAAAGAGGAATATGGATGGAGAAATGAAAGAGAATGAAACACTCAGAGAACAAATAAGATCTTTGGAGGAAGCAAATAAAGCACAAGGGCAAGAGAGAAAGGAACTAGAAAAAAGAATAAAGAAGCTGGAAGGGGAAAAGAGTCAACTAGAATCTAGAATTTCTAAACAAGAAGATAAAAACAAACAGCTGAATGACAACCTAAAGGAATTAGATGTTAGTTCACTGCTCTCTTCTGAGAGAGACGAGAATGCTGCTTGGAATGTCCAGATTAAGGAAAACATTGAACAGTTCAGAAAAGAGTTCCAGGAGCTGAATATGGAAAATGATGCCATGAAAACGTCCTTTGCTGATGCACTAAAGGGGAATGTGGCAGTAAAAGAGGCTGTAAAGGTGGTGGCACTGGAAAACATACAAACAGTTGACTATAAAGAGACAGTAATCAAAAAAATGAAAGACGTTGTGATGGAAAGGGCAAACCCACTCATCAGACAGGCACTTGATAAGGAGAAGACAGTGGTAATCTCAGGCATAAGTGAATCCCAGGAGCCAACATGGCAGGGGAGACTTGAAGAAAATAAAGCTAACGTTGTAGACCTGATAAGAAAGCTTGGAGTAGTATGTGGTCCTGAGGATATTGTAAACATACACCAACTAGGTAAATATTCGAGGGAAGGAAAGCCGAGACCAACAAAAGTAACCTTTGAGAGAGGGGAAACATGTAGGGAAATATTGTTGAGAAAAAAAAGTCTAAAAGACCTTCAAGAATGCAAAGAAGTGTTCATTAGACGATACAGAACACAGGAAGAGATGGGAAAGATCAAAAACTTGTTGCAAGAGGCAAGAAGGTTAAATGATGAGAGAAATGAAGAAGAGAAGAAAAATTTTCGTTACAGAATACTTCCAGACAAAGGGGAGATAAAGAAGATAATGACAGAAGATCAGGGGATGGGGCCTCATTAAGATTGTTATACACAAATGCTGATGGATTAGCTGGTAAGGCAGTAGAATTAAAAGATAGGATTCACAACAGTAAGGCAGATATAGTAGCAATTACAGAGACTAAGTTGAGTGAGGACATAAACAGTGTCACAGTTTTTCCTAAGGGCTTCAGAATACTAAGGGTTAAAAGATCTGAGAGGACTGGTGGAGGGATAGCACTGCTCATAAGTGAGAGGATTCAAGTTGAAGAAATAAACTTGGCTATAGAAAGTGAGTTCAGGGAATTTCTTGTTGCTCGCATAAATACTGGGTCAGAGAGCATTATAATAACTGTTGTATACAACCCACCAAGGAACCAAAATAGGCTTGAAATTTATGAGGAAAGTCATATAGGTACTATTGAAGTCATAAACTCTGTTGTTAACATGGCACGGGAGAAAAAATGTAGGATTTTGATTATGGGAGACTTTAATCATAAAGAGATAGATTGGATAAATCTTGACCCACACAGTGGTGAGGACTCATTCGGGGCAAGATTCCTAGATTGCGTACAAGGGAATTTCCTACACCAACATGTAATGGAACCAACAAGAGCCAGGGGTGGGGATGAGCCATCACTACTTGATCTAGTGTTCACAGATAATGTGTTGGATATTGAAAATATTGAGTATGAACCACCAATTGGAAAGAGTGACCACTGTGTGTTGTTGATGGAGTATATCATTGAAGATATTCTTCCTGAGAGTAGAGGCACTGAGGACATGAGGAGGAACTATCCGAAAGGAGATTACATCAAAATGAATGAGCTTTTTGCAGTTATTGACTGGAGAACCTTATTTTACAACAAATCTGTACAAGAAATGTATGACATCTTTTGTGAGAAATATGGGAAGATAGTAGATTGCTGCATACCTGTCACCAAAGTAGGTGTAATTCATGTCAGAGAGAAATGGTTCGAAAATGGGTGTAAAAGAGCTAAGGAGTGGAGAGACAAATGCTGGAAAAGGTATAGGAGGAGAAAAAACATAAATGCCTGGCAAACCTACAAAAGAGCAAGAAATGACTACCTAAGTAAAAGGAGAGAGGCAGAGAGAGATTATGAGAGGGACATCACCAGGAAGGCTAAAGAAAATCCCAAGCCTTTCCACAGCTTTATCAGAGGAAAACTGAAGGTAAAAGAACAGGTTTTAAGGCTAAAGAGAGCGGATGGAAGCATCACTGAGACGGACGAAGAGATCTGCAAAGAATTGAACAAGGAGTTTCAGTCAGTATTTACAGTAGAAAATCCCCCACCCCCTCAGATTGCAGTGATAGAAGCTCAAGGGCCGGTATTAGAGAACATCAACCTTACAGCCACAGAGGTATGCAAAGCGCTGATGGATTTAGATGTTCATAAAGCTACAGGTCCTGATGACATATCCCCTCATGTGCTTAAAAAATGCGCAAACACAATATCAGTGGCACTAAGTATCATATTTAAGGAGTCACTGGAGTCGGGGGGAGATTCCAAGATGCTGGAAACAAGCAAATGTGATACCTATTTTCAAAAAGGGAAGGAGGGATACGGCTCTGAACTATAGACCAGTTTCCTTGACCAGCATAGTTTGCAAAGTTATGGAGAAACTACTAAGGAAACATATCTCTCTTCACTTGGAATCCTTCAACTTTTTGTCAGTGAGGCAACATGGCTTCAGAGAAGGTAGATCAACAGTAACAAACTTATTAGAATTTTATGATGAGGTAAGCCAAATCTTACAGGAAAGAGAGGGCTGGGCAGATTGCATATTCCTAGACTTCCAGAAAGCGTTTGACACTGTTCCACATGGGAGACTTATTAGGAAGCTGCACTCAATGGCTAGAATAGGTGGAAATGTTTTGGAATGGATAAAAACTTACTTAGAAGGAAGGGAACAGAGGGTTAGAGTAAGACACTCAGTGTCTGAATGGAGAAGAGTTAGTAGTGGAGTTCCACAGGGTTCAGTTTTAGGGCCACTTTTGTTCCTTGTATATGTAAATGACCTACCAGAGTCTGTAAATTCATTCATGAATATGTTTGCAGATGATGCAAAGATTGTGAAGAAAGTAAAAAACGAGAACAATGGTAGAGAACTTCAGGAGGATCTAAATAATCTGCATGAGTGGTCAGAAAAGTGGCTAATGAAATTCAATACCTCAAAATGTAAGGTAATGAGAATGGGTACAAGTGCAAGAAGGCCCAAGCTTGACTACTCGGTGGCTGGAGTACAACTTCAAGAGACAGAAAATGAGAGAGATCTAGGAGTAAACATACTGGCAGATTTGTCTCCAGAAATACATATAAATGGCGTAGTAAGGGCAGCATATGCATTCTTATCAAATGTAAGGGTAGCCTTCAGGCACATGGACAAGGAAATGTTCAGAAATATTTATGTAACCTATGTGAGGCCAAAACTCGAATATGCAGCCCCCTTTTGGAATCCGCACTTGAAAAAGCACATAGCTAAGCTTGAAAAAGTTCAAAGACATGCCACGAAACTGGTGCCAGAAATACGCAATCTCGGTTATGATGAGAGGCTGAGGGAATTAGACTTGCCATCACTCGAAGCTAGAAGAGTAAGGGGGGATATGGTGACAGTCTTTAAATTCCTTCATGGTTATGATAGAGTGGATAGGGATCGATATTTCGATATGGCTGGCTCTAGAACTAGAGGTCATAGTTTGAAGCTTCGTAAGAAAACTTCTTTGCAGGATGTAAGGAAATACTTTTTCAGTGTAAGAGTAGTTGATAATTGGAATTCGCTAAGCGAAGAGGTAGTTAATGCTATCTCAATCCATAGTTTTAAGGACAGGTACGATAAGTATCACTAAGTCTAAAATGGAACCGATCAGGAGACGGGAAGATACGAGCTTTGGGCTCTTTCCCGTAAACACAATTAGGTAATCACAATTAGGTAATCACAAGCTGATCATGTTTTATCATCCATTCCTGACACACTCTTTTCCCATATATCAGACTGGTTGGAATCCCAGGGTGACAACGCCATCGCATACCAGGACTTGAAAACTTTCCTCTTGAAGAAATTCTCTTCATCTCCAGAGAAAAGATTAAAATGATATTTGGCCTTTCAAAACAGGCACTAGGAGATCAGTGCCCTTCTGACACACTAGCTGAGATGAGATCTATTGCCCGTCTTCCTCCCAACAGTTCGGGTACCAGGCAGACAATAGATGTACTCCTCGCCCTTTGGTTACAGCGTCTTCCTGAATCTGTCCACACTGCAATCACAGATTTTTCAACTTTCGATGACGCAGTTCTGGCAGCCAGTGCAGACAGTCTTCTCGATGCATACAATACAGCTAGTCCTCCACCAATATATGCCAGCACACCTCCTAACAGTACCAATATCAATTACATGTACTCCAGCCCTCCAAACAAAGCCATCGCTGCTGCCACATCTTCATCTCGATCATCATTCTACAACAATGCCCTCACACGACCTCGAGCTAAAGAAATTACCTCATATTCTCACAAAAGACTGGATGTCACGTCCAAACTCTGTTTCTATCACACCCGCCTTGGTCACGCAGCCCAAAACTGCAAAAAACCATGTTTATGAGCAAAAAACTTGCTTTAAGGTCGTCGCTGCCTGCGGCGGCCTCTGTCTCAATTAATGTTTCCTTCCTAGTTGATTCCATTACAAGTATCAAATTCTTGGTTGACACAGGTGCCTGCAGGTCTCTCATCCCGAAGTCCATGGTCCACAGTGGTTGTAGTTCAGGTACTGACAAGAAATTGGAAGCTGCCAACGGGTCTCGCATCACTACTTATGGATACAAAGTTCTCCAGCTATCCTTAGCCAACAGAACTTTCACGCAGAAATTTATTATTGCAGATGTTTCTCTACGTCTCATTGGAGCTGATTTTCTTGCACATTCCCATCTCCTCGTCGATGTCACCAATCACCGCCTCGTGGACACAAACACCTTATCCTCAATTGCCATTGTTACCACACCTGCTGTCCTTGCTCTTCACATATCTAATGCCCAAGATGATTACTCCTTCCTGCAGTTTACATATCCTGAAGTCTTCAAACCAAAACTTCACCAATCTTCCCACACACCTGCAAGTCATGGTATTTTCCATTTTATACGAACTTCAGGTCCTCCAGTATTCTCAAAGTTTCGTCAGCTGTCTCCAGAAAAACTCACCACAACAAGAAAGGTCTTCAAGGAAATGGAAGAAATGGGTCTATGTCAAAAGGCATCCAGCCCATGGGCATCCCCATAGCACATAGTAATAAAAAAGGACGGCACACTAAGACCCTGTGGCGACTACAGGCGATTGAATATCATGACAGAACCTGATCATTATCCTCTCCCTAACATTGCTGATGTCACGACATACCTACATGGGCCAAAATATTTTCCAAACCGGACTTGCTCAAAGGTTACTATCAAGTCCCTATGAATCCTGAAGATAATCCCACGACAGCCATAACCACTCCCTTTGGAACATATGTGTTCAACTACTCTTGCTTCGGCCTCAGAAACGCCGGAGCCACTTTCCAACGCATGATGGATGGGATTTTGGGTGACCTACCCTTCTGTGTTGCTTATGTGAATGACATCCTAGTTTTCTCTCCTAATCATTACATCCACACCAAATACCTCCACCAAGTTCTTGAACGTCTGTGCTCTGCTGGTCTCATCATCAGGCATGACAAGTGTGTATTTGGAGTCAAAGAAGTAGAGTTCCTGGGACACTGTATCTTCTCCAAGGGTGTCTTTCCCCTCCAAGAAAAAGTAACCGCCGTCCAGACATTCCCTAAGCCTACTACTATAAAGGCCTTGCAAGAATTTTTACGAATGGTCAACTATTACCATCGTTTTTTACCAAACATTGCTTCAATAATGACTCCACTATATACAGCACTGGCTGGAAAACCAAAATCACTGTCCTGGGGCCCTGCCCAAGAAGATGCCTTTAATGCTGCCAAAAAAGCTCTTTCTGCTGCAGCCCATCTTAACTTTCCAACACCTGGTCTACCTCTCATCTTGTCTACTGATGCCAGCGTTACTGCAGTGGGAGCTGTCCCTGAACAGATTAATTATGGAGTGTCAACTACTTGCCTTCTTCAGTAGAAAGCTTACTCCTGCTGAAACCCATTACTCCACCTTCAACAGGGAGCTTCTTGCTATTTATTCCGCTGTCCTCCATTTCATGCATTTTCTCGAAGGTGTCTCATTTACCATCCAAACGGACCACCTTCCACTTGTCCACTCTTTTACCAAGCGAACAGATCCATGTTCCGCAAGACAACAAAGACACCTCTCTACTATATCTGAGTTTAACTGTACTTTGCAACATGTCTCGGGAAAAAAGAATCCTGTCGCTGTTGCACTTTCAAGAAACACTATTTCATCCATATGCCTTGGCTTCGACTACAGACACCTCGCAGAACTACAGATACAAGATCCTAAAACGCAATTTTGTTGTACATCACTCACATCTCTTCACTGAAAAGATTTACCAATAGACGAACAAGGCACCACCATCTTGTGTGACGTGAGTTCAGGATGACCTTGCCCCTGGATTCCTCAGCCTCTTCGACGACACGTATTCCAACTTATTCGAGGATTTTCTCATCCCTCCGGCCGATCAACTGCTATGCTTCTCAGGAAAAAATTCATTTTTTAAGCACATGAGGGGATATGTCATCAGGACCTGTAGCTTTATGAACATCTAAATCCATCAGCGCTTTGCATACCTCTGTGGCTGTAAGGTTGATGTTCTCTAATACCGGCCCTTGAGCTTCTATCACTGCAATCTGAGGGGGTGGGGGATTTTCTACTGTAAATACTGACTGAAACTCCTTGTTCAATTCTTTGCAGATCTCTTCGTCCGTCTCAGTGATGCTTCCATCCGCTCTCTTTAGCCTTAAAACCTGTTCTTTTACCTTCAGTTTTCCTCTGATAAAGCTGTGGAAAAGCTTGGGATTTTCTTTAGCCTTCCTGGTGATGTCCCTCTCATAATCTCTCTCTGCCTCTCTCCTTTTACTTAGGTAGTCATTTCTTGCTCTTTTGTAGGTTTGCCAGGCATTTATGTTTTTTCTCCTCCTATACCTTTTCCAGCATTTGTCTCTCCACTCCTTAGCTCTTTTACACCCATTTTCGAACCATTTCTCTCTGGTATGAATTACACCTACTTTGGTGACAGGTATGCAGCAATCTACTATCTTCCCATATTTCTCACAAAAGATGTCATACATTTCTTGTACAGATTTGTTGTAAAATAAGGTTCTCCAGTCAATAACTGCAAAAAGCTCATTCATTTTGATGTAATCTCCTTTCGGATAGTTCCTCCTCATGTCCTCAGTGCCTCTACTCTCAGGAAGAATATCTTCAATGATATACTCCATCAACAACACACAGTGGTCACTCTTTCCAATTGGTGGTTCATACTCAATATTTTCAATATCCAACACATTATCTGTGAACACTAGATCAAGTAGTGATGGCTCATCCCCACCCCTGGCTCTTGTTGGTTCCATTACATGTTGGTGTAGGAAATTCCCTTGTACGCAATCTAGGAATCTTGCCCCGAATGAGTCCTCACCACTGTGTGGGTCAAGATTTATCCAATCTATCTCTTTATGATTAAAGTCTCCCATAATCAAAATCCTACATTTTTTCTCCCATGCCATGTTAACAACTGAGTTTATGACTTCAATAGTACCTATATGACTTTCCTCATAAATTTCAAGCCTATTTTGGTTCCTTGGTGGGTTGTATACAACAGTTATTATAATGCTCTCTGACCCAGTATTTATGCGAGCAACAAGAAATTCCCTGAACTCACTTTCTATAGCCAAGTTTATTTCTTCAACTTGAATCCTCTCACTTATGAGCAGTGCTATCCCTCCACCAGTCCTCTCAGATCTTTTAACCCTTAGTATTCTGAAGCCCTTAGGAAAAACTGTGACACTGTTTATGTCCTCACTCAACTTAGTCTCTGTAATTGCTACTATATCTGCCTTACTGTTGTGAATCCTATCTTTTAATTCTACTGCCTTACCAGCTAATCCATCAGCATTTGTGTATAACAATCTTAATGAGGCCCCATCCCCTGATCTTCTGTCATTATCTTCTTTATCTCCCCTTTGTCTGGAAGTATTCTGTAACGAAAATTTTTCTTCTCTTCTTCATTTCTCTCATCATTTAACCTTCTTGCCTCTTGCAACAAGTTTTTGATCTTTCCCATCTCTTCCTGTGTTCTGTATCGTCTAATGAACACTTCTTTGCATTCTTGAAGGTCTTTTAGACTTTTTTTTCTCAACAATATTTCCCTACATGTTTCCCCTCTCTCAAAGGTTACTTTTGTTGGTCTCGGCTTTCCTTCCCTCGAATATTTACCTAGTTGGTGTATGTTTACAATATCCTCAGGACCACATACTACTCCAAGCTTTCTTATCAGGTCTACAACCTTAGCTTTATTTTCTTCAAGTCTCCCCTGCCATGTTGGCTCCTGGGATTCACTTATGCCTGAGATTACCACTGTCTTCTCCTTATCAAGTGCCTGTCTGATGAGTGGGTTTGCCCTTTCCATCACAACGTCTTTCATTTTTTCGATTACTGTCTCTTTATAGTCAACTGTTTGTATGTTTTCCAGTGCCACCACCTTTACAGCCTCTTTTACTGCCACATTCCCCTTTAGTGCATCAGCAAAGGACGTTTTCATGGCATCATTTTCCATATTCAGCTCCTGGAACTCTTTTCTGAACTGTTCAATGTTTTCCTTAATCTGGACATTCCAAGCAGCAATCTCGTCTCTCTCAGAAGAGAGCAGTGAACTAACATCTAATTCCTTTAGGTTGTCATTCAGCTGTTTGTTTTTATCTTCTTGTTTAGAAATTCTAGATTCTAGTTGACTCTTTTCCCCTTCCAGCTTCTTTATTCTTTTTTCTAGTTCCTTTCTCTCTTGCCCTTGTGCTTTATTTGCTTCCTCCAAAGATCTTATTTGTTCTCTGAGTGTTTCATTCTCTTTCATTTCTCCATCCATATTCCTCTTTAAACAAAATTGTATTTCTGCACGTCGGAACCAGATGTGGGCGTTGATGGTGGAGAACTTCGGGAGTTTGAAGTTAGCAATATGGTCTGTTGCCACTGTAGAAGGTTTGATGTCTGTCATGGTGTGGGTGAGAGATAGAAACACTCCGGGGTAGAAAATGTAACGATTGTAGTTACTTCACTACTTCAAACGGAAAGCAAGAGTTATTTTACTTAATATATGAAAAAGGATGTTCACCAATACACGCAGAATACTGAACTGATTTAATGATCAAATTTAGGGTTATTTATATGTACTGCTATTTCAGTGGGAGGAGTTACAAACAACTCAATAGTAATTATTGACCCATTAAATACAACTTTAAAATAACTTAATAATTACTAAATGATTACTTATTTTCAATAATTACATATTTTGATAAAAAATATTATTTACAATTTGTACGTTAGTACAGGTTATAAACCTTGATGAAAAAATTTGGAGTATGGATAGAGAAATAAAAGAGAATGAAACACTCAGAGTGGAAATAAGATGTTTAGAATAAGCAAATAAAGCACATGAACAGGAGAGAAAGTACTAGAAAAATGAATAAAGAAACTGGAAGGGGAAAAGAGTGAACTAGAAACTAGAATTTCTAAACAAGAAGATAACAACAAACAACTGAATGAACACCTAAATGAATTAAATTTTAGTTCACTGCTCTCTTCTGAGAGACACGAGATTGCAGCTTGGAATGTCCAGATTAAGGAAAACATCAAACAGTTTAGAAAAGAGTTTCAGGAGCTGAGTACGGAACATGCTGCCATGAAAACATCCTTTGCTGATGCACTAAAGGGGAATGTGGCAGTAAAAGAGACTGTGAAAGTGGTGGCACTGGAAAACATACAAGCAGTTGACTATAAAGAGACAGTAATAAAAAAATGAAAGACGTTGTGATGGAAAGGGCAAATCCACTGATTAAAGGGCACTTGATAAAGAGAAGACAGTGGTAATCTCAGGCATAAGCGAATCCCAGGAACCAACATGGCAAGGGAGACTTGAAGAAAAGAAGGCTAGTGTTGTAGACCTGATAAGAAAGCTGGAGTAGTTTGTAGACCTGAGGATATTGTAATCATTCACCAACTATTTAAATATTTGAGGGAGGGAAAACAGAGACCAATAAAAGTAACCTTTGAGAGAAGAGACACATGTAGAGAAATATCTATGAGAAAAGAAAGTCTAAAAGACCTTCAAGAATTCAAGGATGTGTTCATTAGATGATACAAACACAGGAAGAGATGGAAAGGATCAAAAAGTTGTTGTAAGTGGCTAGAAGGTTAAATGAGGAAAGAAATGAAAAAGAGAAGAAAATTTTTCATTTTAGATTTCTTCCAGCCAAATGGAGATAAAGAAGATAATGACAGAAGATCAAGGGATGGGGCTTCATTAAGATTGCTATACACTAATGCTGATGGATTAGCTGGTAAGGCAGTCGAATTACAAGATAGGAATCAGAACAGTAATGCATATATAGTAGTAGTGTCACAGTTTTTCCTAAGGGCTTCAGAATATTAATGGTTGAAAGATCTGAGAGGACTGGTGGAGGGATAGCACTGCTCATAAGTGAAAGGATTCAGGTTGAAGAGATAAACTTTGCTATAGAAAGTGAGTTCAAGGAATTTTTTGTTGCTCACATAAACACTGTGTCGGCGAGCATTATTATAACTGCTGTATATAACCCACCAAGGATCTATCATAGGCTAGAAATTTATTAGGAAAGTCATATAGGTACTATAGAAGTCATAAACTCAGTTTATAACATGGCATGGGAGAGAAAATGTAGGATTTTGATTATGGGATATTTTAATCATAAAGAGATAGATTAGATAAATCTTGACCCACACAGTGGTGAGGACTCATTCGGGGCAAGATTCCTAGATTGCGTACAAGGGACTTTCCTACACCAACATGTATAGGAACCAACGACGAGGGCCAGGGGTTGTGATGAGATATCACTACTTGATCTAGTATTCACAGGTATTGTGTTGGATATTGAAAAAAAAATAAGAATGAACCACCAATTGGAAAGAGTGACCACTGTGTGATATTGATGGAGTAAATAATTGAAAATGTTCTGTCTGAGAGTAGAGGGACTGAGGACATGAATTGGAACTATCCGGAAGGTGATTACATCAAAATGAATGAGTTTTTTGCAGTAATTGACTGGAGGATCTAATTTTACAATAAGTCTGCAAAAGAAATGTATGACATCTTTTGTAAGAAATATGGAAAGCTGGTAGATTGCTGCTCACCTGTCACCAAAGTAGGTGTAATTCATGCCAGAGAGAAATGGTTCGATAATGAGTGTAAAAGAGTTAAGGAGGGGAGAGACAAATGCTGGAAAAGGTATAGAAGGAGAAAAAACATAAATGCCTTGCAATCCTACAAAAGAGCAAGAAATGATTACCTAAGTAAAAGAAGAGAGACAGAGAGATAAGGGACATCACCAGGAAGGCTATAGAAAATCCAAACTTTTCCACAGCTTTATCAGAGGAAAAGTGAAGGTAAAAGAACAGGTTCCAAGGCTTCAGAGAGCGGATGGAAGCATCACTGAGACGGATGAAGAGATCTCAAAAAATTAAAGAAGGGGTTTCAGTCAGTATTTACAGTAGAAAATACCCCACCCCCTCAGATTGCAGAGACAGAAGCTCATGGGCCGGCATTAGAAAACATCCTCTTATCAGCCACAGAGGTATGCAAAGTGCTGCTTGAGTTAGATGTCCATGAAACTACAGGTCCTGATGATATATTTCCTTATGTACTTAAAAAATGCCCAAACTCAATATCAGTGGCACTAAGTATCATATTTAAAAAGTCACTGGAGTCAGGGGAGATTCCAAGATGCTGGAAAGAAAGGTTTCCTTGACCAGCATAGTTAGCAAAATTATAGAGATACTACTAAGGAGATATATCTCTCTTCACTTGGGATCATTCCACTTTTAGCCAGTGAGACAACATGGCTTCAGAAAACGTAGATCAACAGTAACAAACCTATTAGAATTTTGTGGTGATGTAAGCCGAATCTTACAGGAAAGAGAGGGCTGGGCAGATTGCATATTCCTAGACTTCAAGAAAGCATTTAACACTGTCCCTCACGGGAGACTTATTAAGAAGCTGCAAGCAATGGCTAGAATAGGTGGAAATGTCTTGGAATGGATAAAAACATACTTAGAGGGAAGGGAATAGTGGGTTAGAGTAAGACACGCAGTGTCTGAATGGTGAAAAGTTAGTAGTGGAGTTCCACAGGGTTCATCTATAAGGCCACTTTTGTTCCTTGTATATGTAAATGACCTACCAGAGTGTGTAAATTAATTCATGAATATGTTTGCAGCTGATGCACAGATTGTGAAGAAACTAAGAAACGAGAACTGTGATAGAGAACTTCGGGAAGATCTAAATAGTCTGCATGAGTGGTCAGAAAAGTGGCTGATGAAATTCAATACCTCAAAATGTAAGGTAATGAGAATGGGTACAAGTGCAAGAAGGTCCAAGCTTGACTACTCGGTGGCAGAAGTAGAACTTCAAGAGAAAGAAAATGAGAGAGATCTAGGAGTAAACATACTGGCAGATTTGTCTTCAGAAATGCATATAAATGGCATAGTAAGGGCAGTATATGTTTTCTTTGCAAATGTAAGGGTTGCCTTCAGGCACATGGACAAGGAAATGTTGAAAATATTCATGTAACCTATGTGAGGCCAAAACTTGAATATGCAGTTTCCTTTTGGAATCTTCATTTGAAAAAAACAAGTAGCTAAGCTTGAAAAAGTTCAAAGACATGCCACGAAACTGGTGCCAGAAATACGCAATCTCAGTTATGATGAGAGGCTGAGGGAATTAGACTTACCATCACTCGAAGCTAGAAGATTTATAGGGGATATGGTGACAGTTTTTAATTTCCTTTATGGTTATGATAGAGTGGATAGAGATTGATATTTTGATATGGCTGGATCTAGAACTAGAGGTCATAGTTTGAAGCTTCGTAAGAAAACTTCTTTGCAGGATGTGAGGAAGTACTTTTTTTAGTGTAAGAGTAGTTGATAATTGGAGTTCGGTAAGCGAGGAGGTAGTTAATGCTAACTCAATCCATAGTTTTAAGGACAGGTATGATAAGTATCACTAGGTACAAAATGGAACCGATCTGGAGACGGGAAGATACAAGCTTTGGGCTATTTCCCGTAAGCATAATTAGGCAATCACAATTAGGTAATCATACACATTGTGTTTATGAGTGACCGGGACTAAAATATAAAACTTTAACAAAATTTCCCTGAATAAGAGTTTCTTTAGAGTATTGTGAGTAATAAAATTATATTTTTAGTAAGTGAGACTGTCCAAAATATTAAAAGAAAAAATTGTGTACTGGTATTTTATTATCTAATAATATGGTCATTCAATAATTCATGAACATTCTCATGTGTTTACATTTCTTTTTATATTTTGAAGTTATTCATTCGCTGACTTTGCACCCCCCCACACACTTGTTGGAAGAGGCAAGAAGGTTAAATGAGGAAAGAAATGAAGAAGAGAAGAAAAATTTTCATTTCAGAGTTCTTTCAGGCAAAGGGGAGATAAAGAAGATAATGACAGAAGATCAGGGGATGGGGCCTCATTAAGATTGTTATACACAAATGCTGATGGATTAGCTGGTAAGACAGTAGAATTAAAAGATAGGATTCACAACAGTAAGGCAGATATAGTAGCAATTACAGAGACTAAGTTGAGTGAGGACATAAACAGTCACAGTTTTTCCTAAGGGCTTCAGAATATTAAGGGTTGAAAGATCTGAGAGGACTGGTGGAGGGATAACACTGCTCATAAGTGAAAGGATTCAGGTTGAAGACATAAACTTGGCTATAGAAAGTGAGTTCAAGGAATTTCTTGTTGCTCGCATAAATACTGGGTCAGAGAGCATTATAATAACTTTTGTATATAACCCACCAAGGAACCAGAATAGGCTTGAAGTTTATAAGGAAAGTCATATAGGTACTATAGAAGTCATAAACTCAGTTTATAACATGGCATGGGAGAGAAAATGTAGGATTTTGATTATGGGATATTTTAATCACAAAGAGATAGATTGGATAAATCTTGACCCACACAGTGGTGAGGACTCATTCGGGGTAAGATGCCTAGATTGCGTACAAGGGAATTTCTTACACCAACATGTAATGGAACCAACGAGGGCCAGGGTTGGGGATGAGCCATCACTACTTGATCTAGTATTCACAGATAATGTGTTGGATATTGAAAAAATTGAGTATGATCCACAAATTGGAAAGAGTGACCTCTGTGTGTTGTTATTGGAGTATATCATTGAAGATATTCTACCTGAGAGTAGAGGCACTGAGGACATGAGGAGGAACTATCCGAAAGAAGATTACATCAAAATGAATGAGCCTTTTGCAGTTATTGACTGGAGAACCTTATTTCACAACAAATCTGTACAAGATATGTATGACATCTTTTGTGAGAAATATGGGAAGATAGTAGATTGCTGCATACCTGTCACCAAAGTAGGTGTAATTCATGCCAGAGAGAAATGGTTCGATAATGGGTGTAAAAGAGCTAAGGAGTGGAGAGACAAATGCTGGAAAAGGTATAGGAGGAGAAAAAACATAAATGCCTGGCAAACCTACAAAAGAGCAAGAAATGACTACCTAAGTAAAAGGAGAGAGGCAGAGAGAGACTATGAGAGGGACATCACTAGGAAGGCTATAGAAAAATCCCAAGCTTTTCCACAGCTTTATCAGAGGAAAACTGAAGGTAAAAGAACAGGTTTTAAGGCTAAAGAGAGAGGATGGAAGCATCACTGAGACGGATGAAGAGATCTGCAAAGAATTGAACTAAGAGTTTCAGTCAGTATTTACAGTAGAAAATACCCCACCCCCTCTGATTGCAGAGATAGAAGCTCAAGGGCCGGTATTAGAGAACATCAACCTTACAGCCACAGAGGTATGCAAAGCGCTGATGGATTTAGATGTTCATAAAGCTACAGGTCCTGATGACATATCCTCTCATGTGCTTAAAAAATGCGCAAACTCAATATCAGTTGCACTAAGTATCATATTTAAAAAGTCACTGGAGTCAGGGGAGATTCCAAGATGCTCGAAACAAGCAAATGTGATACCTATCTTCAAAAAGGGAAGGAGGGATACGGCTCTGAACTATAGACCAGTTTCCTTGACCAGCATAGTTTGCAAAGATATGGAGAAACTACTAAGGGAATATATCTCTCTTCACTTGGAATCCTTCAACTTTTTGTCAGTGACGCAACATTGCTTCAGAGAAAATAGATCAACAGTAACAAACTTATTAGAATTTTATGATGAGGTAAGCCGGATCTTAAAGGAAAGAGAGGGATGGGCAGATTGCATATTCCTAGACTTCCAGAAAGCGTTTGACACTGTTCCACATGGGAGACTTATTAGGAAGCTGCAAGCAATGGCTAGAATAGGTTGAAATGTCTCGGAATGGATAAAATCTTACTTAGAAGGAAGGGAACAGAGGGTTAGAGTAAGACACTCAGTGTCTGAATGGAGAAGAGTTAGTAGTGGAGTTCCACAGGGTTCAGTTTTAGGGCCACTTTTGTTCCTTGTATATGTAAATGACCTACCAGAGTCTGTAAATTCATTCATGAATATGTTTGCAGATGATGCAAAGATTGTGAAGAAAGTAAGAAACGAGAACAATGGTAGAGAACTTCGGGAAGATCTAGATAGTCTGCATGAGTGGTCAGAAAAGTGGCTAATGAAATTCAATACTTCAAAATGTAAGGTAATGAGAATGGGTACAAGTGCAAGAAGGCCCAAGCTTGACTACTCGGTGGCTGGAGTACAACTTCTAGAGACAGAAAATGAGAGAGATCTAGGAGTAAACATACTGGCAGATTTGTCTCCAGAAATACATATAAATGGCATAGTAAGGGCAGCATATGCATTCTTATCAAATGTATGGGTAGCCTTCAGGCACATGGAGAAGGAAATGTTCAGAAATATTTATGTAACCTATGTGAGGCCATAACTCGAATATGCAGTCCCCTTTTGGTATCCGCACTTGAAAAAGCACATAGTTAAGCTTGAAAAAGTTCAAAGACATGCCACGAAACTGGTGCCAGAAATACGCAATCTCAGTTATGATGAGAGGCTGAGGGAATTAGACTTACCATTACTCGAAGCTAGAAGATTGATGGGGGATATGGTGACAGTCTTTAAATTCCATCTTGGTTATGATAGAGTGGATAGGGATCGATTTTTTGATATGGCAGGCTCTAGAATTAGAGGTCATAGTTTGAAGCATTGTAAGAAAACTTCTTTGCAGGATGGAAGGAAATACTTTTTGATTGTAAAAGTAGTTGATCATTGGAATTCGCAAAGCGAGGAGGTAGTTATTGCTATCTCAATCCATAGTTTTAAGGACAGGTATGATAAGTATCACTAAGTGTAAAATGGAACCGATCAGGAGACGGGAAGATACGAGCTTTGGGCTCTTTCCCGTAAACACAATGAGGTAATTACAATTAGGTAATTACACACACACACCCACAAGATCTAATTAGTCTGCATAAGTGGTCAGACAAGTGGCAAATGAAATTCAATACTTCAAAATGTAAGAAAATGAGAATGGGTACAAGTGCAAGAAGGACCAAGTTTGACTACTCGGTGGCTGGAGTACAACTTCAAGAGATAGAAAATGAGAGAGATCTAGGAGTAAACATACTAATCATAGTCATAGTCATAGATATTATTGCCAAATATTTAGAATACATACAGGAATAAATATATACATTATATTCAGAGGCACTAGCCTGCTGAGCAAGAGCTCTTTGGCAGGCAGTTTAATATACATTTCGCATAATATAAAGTAAGACGGCAATAGTTAACAAAAGCTCCAATATAGCAATCTCATGCTTATCTTGTAATAAAGCAAAACAGTAGCCTGACCTTAACCTGGACATAATGATACACCAATACTGTATTAATTATTAATCAACAGCTGCTTGATTTTGCCTAGTAAATAAATGCTGTTTGAGTTTCTTTTTAAATAAAGTTGTGCCAGTTATTGTTTTTAAATCTTCTGGTATTGCATTCCAACATTTTGGGCCAAAACAGTGAATAGAAAATTTGTACAAGGTTGTTCTCGGCTGTGGACATATCAAATTTACATTGTTACCTCTGGTTCCATGGTTGTGTTGAATAAATCTAAATAATTTTCTATTATCATTAACATCACTATGCATAATAATAAGACAGAAATATTGTATCAAGTAATTAAATTTAAGCAAGCTTGGCTCCTTGAATATAGAGGAAGTTGAGTCATATTTTCCACTATATGTAATAGTTCTGATCAGTCTTTTCTGAGTTACAAATACATCCCTTACAATTGACGGCCAAGTACAACCCCAGATGGACAAACAGTATATAATATGAGGATAACACAGGGAATAGTATATGCTTTTTAAGGCCTCACTTGTCAGGTTATGGCGAATTTTATATAAAATTCCACACGCCTTGGACAGTTTTGAGCACACAGATTGAAAATGATATTTCCAACTTAAATTTTCATCAATAATTACTCCCAAAAATTTCTTACAAGCAACTCTTTTAATTTCATACCCATTCATATTAACTTGACCAATATTGTGTACTACAGATCTATTTTGAAATAAGATATAGTCAGTTTTGGAAACATTTAGCTTTAATTTATTAATAGAGACCCAGTTGCTAATTTTTTCTAGTTCACTATTTATAACAGAATGCAGGTGGTCAAGGTTATTATCATGCAAGAGAAGGTTGGTGTCATCTGCATAAAGAATATATTTGAATTTATAACTGGCATTGGAAATATCATTTATATAAACTAAAACTAACAATGGGCCAAGAATTGATCCCTGTGGTACTCCCCTCTCAATAGTTTGCAACAAAGATGCTTTCCCATTATAATATACGGCTTGTTTTCTATTTTTCAAGTAGCTCTTAAATAACTGTAATGGTGTTCCCCTAATACCCACACAAGTTTTTCTATTAGTATATCATGGTCTAATGAGTCAAATGCTCTGGACAAGTCTAGGAAAACCCCTGCAACAAAGTTTTTATTTTCCAAATTTTGATAAACATCACTTGTAAAGTTCATTATTGCTTTTTCAGTGGTCTTATTATTACGGAATCCGTATTGATTTTCGGATAATAGGTTGAACTTTGCAAGGAATTCTTTAAGTCTGTGAACAATCGCTTTTTCAAACACTTTATTTAAGGACGGTAAGATTGATATAGGTCTATAATTATTTTCATCATCTACAGTGCCTGAATTAAATATTAGTATTACTTTCTCACTTTTAAGTTTGTCTGGAAAACATCCTTACTGAAAATATAGATTGATTATGTGGGTAAGCGGGGTACCAATGTAATGGGCAGTGACGTGGAGTAGTTTTGATGGAATTTCATCATATCCCGACGCTGTATTTGGTTTTAAGGTTTTTATATATTTAGTGACTTCCTCCCTTGTTACAGGATACAAGTAAAACGAAAAGTCTGGTGGATTATTAAGACACTGTCAGTGTGAGTTTTGTTGTACATTTTGTTGTTCCTGTTTTGGTTGTGCTATAGTTAAGAAATGATTATTAAAGATATTAGCAGTGTGGTCATTATCATTTTTTAATTTGATTTCCTTTGAATGATTAATTTGTTTTCATCCCATTAGGCTGTTTATTGTATTCCAGGTGGACTTGCTGTTTCCTTGTTCCTTCTTAAGCTTATCCTGAAAATATCTAATTTTTGCAGCTCGGAGTAGTGTTACTAATTTGTTCCTGTAAGCTTTATATCTGGTTCCAAAAGACAAAGGCCATTTTGATGCAAGTCTTTCTAATCGGTGTTTTCTTTGATACTATTTTTTAATCCTGCAGTTATGTGTGGGCATCTGTTGTTTTTATTTACAGTCGATTTTCTTAGAGGAAAGCAGTCTAGAAATTTATCTCTAAATGTACAGTGAAATTTATTAAAAGCTTCATTTGCATTATTTAGGTCCATGATATGTTGCCATTTTTCATGTTATATATCTCTAGTAAATTTAGCTATGTTATCATCAGCGTAATGTCTTTTTTCTACATATGCATCAAATTTATGTTCTTCTTTTTTAAACCAGGAGTATACAGCGAAATGATCTGTTATGTCGGTGTACACTGTGTAATTACTTATGTTGTCTTCAAGATTTGTGGTCCAGATATGATCGATTAGAGCTGCACTATTTTCAGTTACTCTGGTAGGTTTAGTAGTTATTGGGAAGCAGCCACGTAAATACATTAAGTTTATAAAATCAGTTACTCTTTGATCATTTATTTTAAACAAATCTAAGTTCCAATCACCGAATAGATAAATAGTTTTATACTTTTTTCTTGCTGCAAAATCAAATACTTTCAGTAAAGCTTCAAGGAATTCAGGCATGTTCCCCTTTGGTGGTCTATATACAGATGCAAAGAAGCAATTTTCCTTACCATTATGTACCTGTACACTAACACATTCAATGAATCGTTCCATCAAACTGCACTCCTTTATAACTCGAGCTATTCTTATTAGCTACATACATATATACATATCCACCTCTCCTGTCTCTGTTCTGAGTGAACATATTGTACCCTGTTATATTATACAATGATTCAATATCATTATCCAGCCTAGTCTCCAAAAAACCCATTACATCACATATATTATTTTCTGTTAAACATTGATCAACAAATATTTGAAGATTATTTGCAAGACTTCTAATGTTCATGCACAAAACCGAAAATGCATTAGATTTATTCAAATCTGAATACAGTTCATTTAAGTATATATAAATTGAAAAAGTGTTGGTTGCGTTTCTCATATTATTCAAAAACAAATCTATTTCATTTTCAAGATCAAGTGGGTTAAATATCATCTTATCAAGCTCATTGATACATAAATAATTGGGAAGTACTTTGTCATTGTTTGTTAGCCTTATAAGTTCATTGTCACTAATGGAATAGTATGGGAGGTATCAATTTACAGCCATGGTGAAGAAATAAATTACACTACATTTACATTACTGACTTACAAGCTACTATTTACTTCTACCAAATCTTACCGGGTTCTTCCGGCCATTTATTGGTTTAGGGTGCGTGCGTTTTATAGCTCCCATGGAGGGAGACACGGCAGGAGGGGGTGCGGGTGATGACATATCACTCTCCCGCCACCCACTCCCGCGCCCCCCACCCCTGCACCACCGATCCTGGTCAACTCCTCATCCACGCCACCCACAGCACCCACAGCATCAGCCACACTCTCAGTGTTGTATCGTTCCTTCACAATGAGTTTCGTATGTTTAAAAAAGGCAATTTTCCCTTCTAATCTAGCCTTTTTTAGTTGTGGCATCTGTGCAGATTTTATTGCCTGTGATGCGGCACTCAGGTCATCATTAAGGTAGATCTTGGTGCCTTTCAACTTTTTGGCATTTTGCATGACCGTCTCTCTGTCACAGTAGTTGGAGAAACGAGCCACTATGGTGCGAGGTTTGTCATCACGAAGTGGTTCCACCCTGTGCGCCCTCTCCAACGTCATGCCTTCTAGCTGTAATTATCAGCTATCAGGGCTGATACCATCGTCGTTGTTTGCTCCTAGGTCTCCCCATCGCGTCTCTCCTCTACACCGCTTCATCGGATGTTGTTTCTTCTGGAATAATCTTCTTGGTAATTCAATATTTCTTCTAAGGTGGTTATTTGTTGATTTGCAGAAGTTATTTGTTGAGATAGAGTATCAATTGTTTCTTTGTCGTTACTCTTTTCTTTCTCATGAATTTTAATAGTCGATTTGAGGTCATCAATTTCTCTTTGGCTGAACTCCAGGCTTGTCGTCAGGTTGGAAACAGTGGATTCAAGTGATTTTATCATATCACTAAGCTGTTTCACCATTACCTCCATAGCATTCTTATATGCATTTTCTTGAGATTCCAATAGTTTGGTAATAACATTTGGATCCATTGTTGTTAAGCAGGGCCGCGTTGGAAGGTCAGTGACGTCACAACACCAGTGCGCATGCGCAGAAGTCATTTATATACATATAAATGGCATAGTAAGGGTAGCATATGCATTTTTATCAAATGTAATGGTAGCCTTCAGGCACATGGATAAGGAAATGTTCAGAAATATTTATGTAACCGATGTGAAGCCAAAACTCGAATATGCAGCCCCTTTTTGGAATCCACACTTGAAAAAGCACATAGCTAAGCTTGAAAAAGTTCAAAGACATGCCAGAAATACGTAATCTCAGTTATGATGAGAGGCTGAGGGAATTAGACTAACCATCACTTGAAGCTAGAAGATTGAGGGGGAATATGGTGACAGTCTTTAAATTCCTTTATGGTTATGATAGAGTGGATAGGGATCGATATTTTGATATGGCAGGCTCTAGAACTAGAGGTCATAGTTTGAAGCTTTGTAAGAAAACTTCTTTGCAAGATGTAAGGAAATACTTTTTCAGTGTAAGAGTAGTTGATAATTGGAATTGGCTAAGCGAGGAGGTAGTTAATGCTAACACAATCCATAGCTTTAAGGACAGGTATGATAAGTATCACTAAGTAGAAAATGGAACTGATCAGGAGACGGTAAGATACGAGCTCGTTGCTCTTTCCCGTAAGCACAATTAGGTAATCACACACACACACACACACACACACACACACACACACACACACACACACAGATAAAGAGGATAATGACAGATCAGGGTGTCGTAAGAAAAGTTAGAGAAATAGAGTGAAACATGGTAACTGATCTTCACCATGTATTTTCTAAGCTATAGTATGTGTTGTGACAACAAGATATATTGTTATGCCTCAGGCCTCTCACATGTACGAGCCAGTGCCGTTAGAGATCAAAGTGGCTCAACTTAAAAATTGCCCACCAGGTAGGAGGGTTCATGGAGAGTAAGTTGGAAGCTAGACCTTGCCTTAGGCAGAACTACGATCTGTAGAGAAGGTACCCCTAAGGGGGCAGGGAACTGTGACTTGGAGTAACGGGGAGGTTTGAGGTGTAAACTAAGTGTAGTATTAAATAAATACATTTAAATCAGAGATGCATATCTGTCATCATCGACCTCGCTACCAGTAATAAATTAAGAACAATAATACAACATAATGTTATTCAGCTTTATCATATAGAGTGAAGTACTAAATGTCAGTGGCGGTAGCTCAGGATGACTCCATGCCATAATTACAGTGAAGAGACAAGAAAAAATTAAATTAATGCATCTCTGGAGGCAATGTCCGAGGTAGAAAAGATTCGTCGAATCCTCGAGTTAGAAGAAACTTCTAGACGCTTACAAACAAACGACACCTAGAGAGACGCCTCAGGCTCCATTGACACTCAGAGTATCGAGACAGCAGAGCCAGTCACTCCTCTCCTCCATCCCCGTATAGGCCAGGCGCCCCGCAGTAAGAGTTTTCCCATATATATATATATATATATATATATATATATATATATATATATATATATATATATATATATATATATATATGAAATTTTAAAGTATAACTGCCACATTGTCTTCGAAATTTTCTATAGACGTACGTAAAAAATTGCAATTTCTTTAATTTGAAGGTTTTATCTAAGAAAAAAACTCAAAGACTCCCCTAGAAGTAAGTTTAATATAGTAAGTGTTGTTAATGAGAGGTGCCATTCATCAATTGTGCATATGTTTTATTTTTTTTTTACCCACTATGTTTAATTGTATTGTTCTATTATTGAATATTTGCAGATATCATACCCACCTGTATTTTATATTGTTTGAGTACTGTAATTTTTTTTATTTATTTTCTTCTCCTAAATCATTTGTGTCATTGCTTAGTAGCTACATATTGTAATAGTGAAAATTTTCAACTCTCTTTTCTCACTATGACAATTGTTTTGTTTTAGTAATGAATATTTGCAGAGATCATATCCAACTGTATTTTATATTACTTGAGTAATGTAATAGTTTAATAAGTTTTGTTCTTAAATAATTTTGTCAATGATTAGTAGCTATTTATTGAAATTGTGAATAATTTTATACTATTTTATAATGATTTATCACTGAATATTTCCATAGATTATATCCAACTGTATTTTATATTATTTGAGCAAAGTAATAGCTTAATTAGTTTTGTTCTTAAATAATTTTGTCAATGCTTACCAGCTATATATTGCAATTGTGAATACTTAATTTTGATTTTTTGTCTTTAGTTAGAATGCTTATTGTAAGGAACATATTTTTCTTTTGTTAGTTTTTTCTGAAATCAAATGGTCTGTATGTATGAGAATGTCGTTTAGGAGAATTTTAGTAAGCATTAAGAGCATAGGAATTTTGATATTCCTGTAATCTGTTTAGATAATTATATGAAATTGTAATAGTGTCATAAGTCAATTTATTAGATAGTTCTGCCCCGTTTTTTTTTTGTAAAGTAATGATAGTTAAAAATTATAAGACTCTCAAAAAAATGCTCAATGCTTCGTCTGAAATATAATATATCCGAGTGGTGGTGGGGAGTGTCATAAGAAAAGTTTAAGAAATAGAGTGAAACATTGTAAGTGATCTTCACCATGTATTTTCTTAGCTATAGGATGTGTTGTGACAACTAGATATATTGTTGTGCCTCAGGCCTCTCACATGTACGAGCCAGTGAAGGTAGAGGTCAAAGTGGCTCATCCTAAACGCCACCCACCAGGGAGGAGAGCTCACAGAGAGTCAGTTGGAAGTCAGACCTTGCCTTGGGTAAAATGAAAATCTATATAGAAGTTCCCCCTAAGGGGGCGGGGAACTGTGACTTGGAGTAAAGTGGAGCTTTGAGATGCAAACTAAGTGTAGTATTAAATAAATATATATAAATTAGAAGATGCATATCTGTTATCACTGACCTCGTTACCAGTAATAAATTAAGAACAATAATTCAACATAATGTAATTCAGCTCTATCATATAGAGTGAAGTACTATAAATCAAGGGGATGGGGCCTCATTAAGATTGTTACACACAAATGTTGATGGATTAGCTGGTAAGGCAATAGAAATAAAAGATAGGATTCACAACAGTAAGGCACTTATAGTAGCAGTTACAGAGACTAAGTTGAGTGAGGACATAAACAGTGTCACAGTTTTTCCTAAGGGCTTCAGACATTAAGGGTTGAAAGATCTGAGAGGACTGGTGGAGGGATAAAACTGCTCATAAGTGAAAGGATTCAGGTTGCAGAAATAAACTTGGCTATAGAAAGTGAGTTCAAGGAGTTTTTTGTTGCTCGCATAAATACTGGGTCAGAGAGCATTATAATGACTGTTATATATATCCTACCCAGGAACCAACATAGGCTAGAAGTTTTTGAGGAAAGTCATATAGGTACTACTTGAGGTCATAAACTCAGTTGTTAACTTGGCACGGGAGAGAAAATGTAGGATTTTGATTATGGGAGATATTAATCATAAAGAGATAGATTGGATTAATCTTGACCCACACAGTGGTGAGGACTCATTCGGGGCAAGATTCCTAGATTGCGTACAAGGGAATTTCCTACACCAACATGTACTGAAACCAACGAGGGCCAGGGGTGGGGATGAGCAATCGCTACTTGATCTAGTAAGCACAGATAACATGTTGAATATTGAAAAAATTGAGTATGAACCACCAATTGGAAAGAGTGACCTCTTTGTGTTGTTGATGAAGTATATCATTGAAGATGTTCTACCTTAGAGTAGAGGCACTGAGGACATAAGTTGGAACTATCCGGAAGGTGATTACATCAAAGTGAATGAGCTTTTTGCAGTTATTGGCTGGAGGACTTTATTTGACAACAAATCTGTACAAGAAATATATGACATCTTTTGTGAGAAATATGGGATGATAGCAGATTGCTGCATACCTGTCACCGAAGTAGATGTAATTTATGCCAGAGAGAAATGGTTTAATAATGAGTGCAAAAGAGCTAAGGAGTGGAGATACAAATGCTGAAAAAGGCATAGAAGGAGAAAAAACATAAATGCCTTGCAAACCTACAAAAGATTAAGATATAATTGCCTAAGTAAAATAAGAGAGACAGAGAGGGACTATGAAAGGGACATCACCAGGAAGGCTAAAGAAAATCCCAAGCTTTTCCACAGCTTTATCAGAGGAAAACTGAAGGTTTTAAGGCTTAAGAGGGCAGATGGAAGCATCACTGAGATGGATGAAGAGATCTGAAAAGAATTGAAGAAGGAGTTTCAGTCAGTATTTACAGTAGAAAATACCCCACCCCCTCAAATTGCAGAGACAGAAGCTCATTGGCCGGTATTAGAGTGCATCATCCTTTCAGCCACAGAGGTATGCAAAGCGCTAATGGAGTTAGATGTCCATAAAGCTACAGGTCCTGATGATATATTCCCTCATGTACTTAAAAAATGCCCAAACTCAATATCAGTGGCGCTAAGTATCATATTTAAAAAGTCACTGGAGTCGGGGGAGATTCCAAGATGCTGGAAACAAGCGAACATGATGCTTATCTCCAAAAAGGGAAGGAGGGATTCAGCTCTAAACTATAGACTGGTTTCCTTGACCAGCATAGATTGCAAAGTTATAGAGAAACTATTAAGGAAACATATCTCTCTGCACTTGGAATCCTTCAACATTTTGTCAGTGAGACAACATGGCTTCAGAGAACGTAGATCAACAGTAACAAACTTATTAGAACTTTATGATGAGGTAAACCGAATCTTACAGGAAAGAGAGAGCTGGGCAGATTGCATATTCTTAGACTTCCAAAAAGCATTTGACACTATCTCACACAGAAAACTTATTAAGAAGCTGCAATAGGTGGAAATGTCTTGGAATGGATAAAAACTTATTTAGAAGGAAGGGAACAGAAGGTTAGAGTAAGACATTCATTGTATGAATGGAGAAGAGGTAGTAGTGGAGTTCCACAGGGTTCAGTTTTTAGGGCCACTTTTGTTCCTTGCATATGTAAATGACCTACCAGAGTGTTTAAATTCATTCTTGAATATGTTTGCAGATGATACAAAGATTGTTAAGACAGTAAGAAACGAGATCTATGGTAGAGAATGTCAGGAAGATCTAAATAGTCTGCATGAGTGGTCAGAAAAGTGGCTAATGAAATTCAGAACTTCAAAATGTAAGGAAATGAGAATGGATACAAGTGCAAGAAGGCCCATGTTTGACTACTCGGTGGCAGAAGTACAACTTCAAGAGACAGAGATTGAGAGAGATCTAGGAGTAAACATACTGGCAGATTTGTCTCCAGAAATGCATATAAATGGCATAGTAAGGGCAGCATATGCTTTCTTAGCAAATGCAAGGGCAGCCTTCAGGCACATGGACAAGAAAATATTCAGAAATATTTATGTAACCTATGTGAGGCCAAAACTAGAATATGCAGTTTCCTTTTGGAATCCACACTTGAAAAGCACGCAACTAAGCTTGAAAATGTTCAAAGACATGTCACGAAACTGGTGCCTTAAATACTCAATCTCATTTACGATGAGAGGATGAGAAAATTAGACTTACCATCACTCGAAGGTAGATAATTGAGGGGGGATATGTTGACAGTCTTTAAATTCCTTTATGGTTATGATAGAGTGGATGGGGATTGATATTTTGATATGGCAGGTTTTAGAACTAGAGGTCATAGTTTGAAGCTTCGTAAGAAAACTTCTTTGCAGGATGTAAGGAAGTACTTTTTTAGTGTAAGAGTAGTTAATAATTGGTATTCGGTAAGCGAGGTGGTAGTTAATGCTATCTCAATTCATAGTTTTAAGGACAGGTATGATAAGTATCACTAAGTACAAAATGGAACCGATCAGGAGACGGGAAGATACGAGCTTTGGGCTCTTTCCCGTAAGCACAATTAGGTAATCACAATTAGATAATCACACACATACCTACACACACACACACACACTCTGGTCATTAGAACACACGCAAATCAGTATTTTTCGAAATCTTCCTTGTGTTTTTGAGTAACTTGGTCTAATGTTTAAAACTTAAACCAAATTTCCTGAGAAAGAGATTCTGCAGAGTATTGTGAATAAATAAATTATATTTGTAGTAAGCGGGACTGTCCAAAATATTAAAGGGGAAAAAGAATAATATGTCTGCCTTGCCTTTAAGGAAGTTTAGAAGAGTTGCCAGAGGCGAAGCCATCACATCATATTACCTAATTTTTTGTGTAAATTGTGGAGAGCTCTTATTGCCGTTTACCTGATCCTGTGGTTTCATATATTGTTAAATCACTATCCTTCCCATGTAGATTAACTTGATAGTTAGCTTGATATGCAAAATAATTGAATAAGTAAATAAATACAAAACTACACTTGTCAAGAGCACTGAGTTAATTTGCCAAGTAGCACAGCTGTCTTATTTTTTTTTCTCTTTGCTTTGTTCTCTTTCATTATTTTTTTTTGGTACAAATTGAGTTAGATTTAAAGTTTGATTCTGTGCAAACGTACCTTGGTTAACAAGCAATTAATATTTACATTTCTTCTGAAATTACCAGTTTAGCAGTTTAGAAGAATATATTGCAGAAACAGGTGGGTGTCTTCTTCACATGAGTACTGTTTAGATACTCAGTCCATCTCTTTTCTGGTAACACACATCTCAACTTAAAATTTCATTTTGGTATTTTGAGAAGAAGAAAAATGCAAAACAAAAGCCCACTTGAAGGAAATTTCGAATTTGCATTTAAGAGAACAGAATTTCCTGTGTGAAGCTTAAATAGAAACTTTTCTCTCTTTTTTTCTTCTCTGAATATTCTGTGAAAGAGAAAACATCATAATGAGGCCATCTCTGTCCCTAATCCCCCATCCAGTGGTCGAGGGAAGGGTGGTAGAGCTTCTCCAGGGGATGTAGGGGAGGAGGAGTGGCTGTTAGAAGACTGAAGCAAAAAGTCAAGGAATTGGAGACAATGATAAAAAACCTGGATAGAGAAATGAAAGAGAATGAAATACCTATAGAAAAACTAAGATTTTTGGAAGAAACAAATAAAGCTCAAGGGCAAGAGAGAAAAGAACTAGAGAAATGAATAAAGAAGTTGGAGGGGGAAAAGAGTGAACTAGAAATGAGAATTTCTAAACAAGAAGATAACATTATAAACAGCTGAATGACAACCTGCATGATTTGTTTGTTAGTTCACTGCTCTCTTCTGAGAGAGATGAGATTGCTGCTTGCAATGTCCAGACAAAATAAAATATTGAACAATTTAGAAAAGAGTTTCAGGAGCTGAATACGGAATATGATGCCATGAAAACTTCCTTTGCTAATGCACTAAAGAGAAATGTGGCAGTATAAGAGTCTGTGAGGGTGGTGTGGTAGCACTGGAAAACATACAAACAGTTTACACTAAAGAAACAATAATAGAAAAGATGAAAGACGTTGTGATGGAAAAGGCTAATCCACTGATTAAACGGGCACTTGATAAAGAGAAGACAATGGTAATCTCGGGTATAAGCGAATCCCAGGAGCCAACATGACAGGAGAGACTTGAAGAAATTAAAGCTGGGATTTTAGAACTGATAATGAAGCTTGAAGTAGTATGTGGTCCTGAGGATATTGTAAGCATTCACCAACTAGGTAAATATTCTAGGGAGGGAAAGCAAAGACCAACAAAAGTAACCTTTGAGATTGGGAACACATGTAGGGAAATACTGATGAAGAAAAAATATTACAAGACCTTTAAGAATTCAAAACAGTGTTCATTGGACCATACAGAACACAAGAAGAAATGGAAAGGAACAAAAACTTGTTGCAAGAGGCCAGAAGGTTAAATGAGGATATAAATGAAAAAGAGAAAAAAAAAATGCATTTCAGAGCTCTTCCAGATAAAGGGGAGATAATGAAGATAATGACAGAAGAGCAGGGAATGGGGCCTCATTAAGAAAGTTATTCACAAATGTTGATGGAATTGCTGGTAGGGCAGTAGAATTAAAAGATAGGATACACAGCAGTGTTTTCATTTTCCTTGGCTGTCTCCCCCGATATGGGGGGTAGACGACATAAAAAAAAAGAAATAATAAGGGCATTACTTAGCTTTTTTTGGCAATGACGAGGGAGCTAGCGACTGTTCAGATGGTACTGCTGGAGTGCCACAGCCCATCCTCCCGGCTCTTCCAAAACTTGTGTCGCTTCATAATGCCAAGTCCCCTACTGTCCCTACCACAGGGCTACCTCTGTAAGGTGCAGCCCCGTGGTAACAGCAGATGCCTATCAGAGCTGCATCACAATTGCTCGCCACTAATTCCTATTCCTAGCAAACTCACTTGCTTCCCTCACATCCATCCTCCTATCATTCATGGCTCTCCATACTCCATCCATCCACCTAAACCTAGGCCTCATTCTAGAGTTTGTCCCATCAACTCTCACATTCATCACCTTTTTTGGCAGTTTTTCATCATCCATCCTCTCCACATGGCCAAACCATCTCAGAACATTCATATCTACTCTGGCTGCCGATTCTCTCCTCACATCCGTTCCTGCAATCACCATTTCATTCCTAATCCTATCCAACCGAGATACACCAATCACACTCCTCAGGCATCTCATCTCAAGCACATTAGTTTCTGTGTCTCACTTACTTTCATACTCCATAATTCTGATCCATACATCACAGTTGACACAATCACTTTCTCATACAAAACTTTCTTAACATTCATTTCCAACCCTCAATTCTTCATCACTCCTTTCAACGCACCCAACATTTTACATCCTTCATTCACTCTGTGACACACATCTTCTTCCACTCCATCATTTGCAGCTATAAACAAGCCTAAATACTTGAACTGATCAGCTTCCTCAAGTGTCTCTCCATTTGACATAGCATTCAATCCAGCACCATCCTCATTTCTTGTACACCTCATAACCTTATTCTTTCCCACATTCACTTGCAACTTCCTTCTCTCACATACCATTCCAAATACTGACACTAATTGACACAGCTTCTCCTCTGAATCTGCCACCACCACAGTATCATCTGCAAACAGCAACTGATTCAATTCCCACTCGTTATCATCCCCATCTACCATTCTCAAAGCTCGACCACGCACTCACTCATTCACCTCTCTTACGACTTCATCAATATACAAACTGTACAGCCATGGTGACATCACACATCCCTGTCTCAGTCCTACACTCACTGGAAACCACTCACTCACTTCATTCCCTACCCTAACACAAGCTCTACTACCCTCATACAAACTCTTTACTGCTTGCAACAATCTACCATCAATTCCATATAACTTTAATTCATTCCACTATTTCTCTATCATCTCACACATTCTCTATTAACTCTATCATATGCTTTCTCCAGATCCAAAAATGCAAAATCCACATCCTTTCCCTTTGGTAAATATTTCTCACAGAACTGTCCAACTATAAAAATCTGATATATAAAACCTCTATCTCTCCTGAAACCACTGCACTTCCGCGATCACATTTTCTGTCTTATCCCTAATCCTATTCCAACCATATACTCTTCCTACCACAGTCAACAAACTTATACCCCTAAAATTACTGCAATCATACACATCTCCCTTACATTTGTATAGGAGTACTATACAAGCAATCACCCATTCCACTGGCACCATTGACAACATAAAGCATATATTAAACATTCACACTAACTATTCCAATGCAGTCACACCCCCTGCTTTCAACATCTCCGCTCTCACACCATCCATTCCAGGTGCTTTACCTGCTTTCGTTTCATCCAATGCCCTTTTCACCTCCACTCTAGTAATCTCTCTCTCTCATTTCCATCTCCCATTACTGGTACTTGAACACCCCCCACTGTCACTATAGCTGCATCTCTATCTTCCTCAACATTCAGCAAGCACTCAAAAATATTCTGCCCATCTTTTCCTTGCATCGTTCCTTCTTAACATCTGTCCATTCACATCTTTAACTGTCTCTTCCATCCTCGATCCACCCTTCCTTACTCTCTTCACTTCTTTCCAAAACTTCTTTTTATTCTCCTCATATGACCTACTAAAATTCTGTCCCCACCTAACATTTGCCAACCTCTTCTATTCCTCTACCTTCTGCTTAGTGTCCACATTTTTCTTTCTATATCTTTCATACTTCTCCCTACTGTTACACTGCAGCCATTCCTCAAAAGCCCTCTTTTTCTCTTCCACCTTCATTTTCACCCCTTCATTCCACCATTCACTGCTCCTCCTCATGCCACCTCCAACAAACTTCTTTCCACATATATCACTTGCATGTCCCACAAAACCTTCTTTCTCCAACCCCCATTCCTCCTCTAACTCCCCAACTTCTCTTTCTTTCACCCTGTCATATGCCACTTTCAACCTGTCCTGATATTCCTCTCTCTTCTCTGGCTTATTCAACTCTTCCACCTTCACCACTTCCCCTCTACATCCCCCCACTCAATTTCCCCCCCTTTTGCTATTACCACTTTTGCTTCAACCAAAAAATGATCAGACATCCTAGCAGCCACACCTCTAAATGCATGCACACCTTTCACTCTACCAATCACTCTCTTTGCCACCAACTCATAATCAATCAGTGCTCTTTCTTTCACTCTTCCATTTGCCACTATCATAAATGTATACTTATTTATTAACTTCTTCTTTGGAAAAACTATTACCTATCATCAACTCTTGCTTCACAGACATATCTAACAGTCTCTCGCCACTTTCATTCCCACCTGGTACCCCATACTTTCCTACAACACCTTCTACCTCTCCATCATCCACTCTGGCATTCAAGATACCCAACACAACTCATAGCTCCTTCTAATCAGGCCATCCACACACCAAGTTAACTCATTCCAGAATTCATCCTGCTCTTCCTCTCTTCTCTCACATCCTGGCCTATGCGCACTAACAAAAGCCCAACATTCCTTACCCATCCTAACCCTCACCCACATCAGCCTAGATGACACTTTTTTTCCATTTCACTACCTTATTTACCATCCATTCACTCAACAATAATGCCACACTTTCTCTCGCTCACCCCTTTTCAACCCCAGATACCCTACCTGTCACCTCAACAAATGCCACTTCTCCTTTTCCTTTCATCTTTGTCTCACACAATGCCAATTCATCCATCCTCCTCCTACCAAACATATATCCAATCTCACATTTTTTTCTCTCTATCATACTACAACCACACACATTCAGACTCCCCAAAACTTGAGTTTTGGGAGAAGTTACTCTCCCCTCTACTCTCCTTCTTTGATGTATCGCGGGAGGTTAATACAAGGGCGGATTCCCAGTCCCCTCGTCCCGTCCACTTTTAGTCGCCTCTCACAACATGCAGGGAATACGTTGGGGCCTTTCTTTGATGTTGTGCCCGCCACTACAGGGCACATATAGCAAGGCAGATATAGTAGTAGTTACATAGATTAAGTTAAGTGAGGACATAAACAATGACAGTTTTTTCTAGGAGTTTCAAAATATTAAGGGTGGAAAGTAGTGAGAGGACAGGTGAAGGGCTAGCACCACTCATAAGTGAAAGGTTTCAAGTTGAAGAAATAAACTTTGTTATAGAAAGCGAGTTCAAGGAATTTGTTGTTGCTGGCATAAATACTAGGTCAGAGAGCATTATTATAACTGTTGTATATAACCCACTAAGGAACCAACATAGGCTAGAAGTATATGAGGAAAGTCATACAGGTACTATTGAAGTCATAAACTCAGTTGTTAACATTGCACAGGAGAGAAACTGTATGATTTTGATTATGGGAGATTTTAATGATAGAGAGCTAGATTGAATAAATCTTGACCCACGCAGTGGTGAGGATGCATTTGGGGCAAGATTCCTAAATTGCGTACAAGGGAAATTCCTACAATATCATGTATTGGAACCAACGAGGGCTAGGGTGGGAATGAGCCATCACTACTTGATCTATTATTCACAGATATTGTGTTGGATATTGAAAAAACTGAATATGAACCACCAATAGGAAAGAGTGACAACTGTGTGCTGTTGATGGAGCATATCATCGAAGATGTTCTTCCTGAGAGTAGAGGCACTGAAGACACGAGGAGGAACTATCCGAAAGAAGAGTTAATCAAAATGAATGACTTTTTGCAGTTATAGACTGGAGGACCTAGTTTAACAATGAATCTGTACAAGAAATGTACGACATCTTTTGAGGAATATGGGAAGATTGTAGGTTGCTGCTTACCTGCCACCAAAATAGGAGTATTTCATGCCAGAGGGAAATGGTTCAATAAAGAATGTAAGAGAGCTAAGGAGTGGAGAGACAAATGCTGGAAAGGTATAGGAGGAGAAAAAACATAAATGCCTGGCAGATGTATAAAAGAGCAAGAAATTATTACCTAAGTAAAAGAAGAAAGGCAGAGAGAGACTATGAATGAGATATCACCATGAAGGCTAAAGAAAATCCACAGCTTTATCAAAGGAAAAGTGAAGGTAAAATAACAGGTTTTAAAGCTTAGATGAGCAGATGGATGCATCACTGAGATGGATGAAGAGATCTGCGAAGAATTGAAAAAGGTGTTTCAGTCAGTATTTACTGCAAAAAATACCCCATACCCTCAGATTGCAGTCATAGAAGCTCATGGGCCGACATTAGAGTACATTCTCTTTTCAGCACAGAGGTATGCAAAGCGCTGATGGAGTTAGATATCCACAAGGCTAAAGGTCCTGATGATATATTCCTTTTGTAGTTAAGAAATAAGCTGATTTAATATCAACGGCACTAATTATCATATTTAAAAAGTAGCTATAGTCAGGGGAGATTCCAAGATACTGTAAACAAGCAAACATGATATGTATCATCAAAGAGGGAATGAGGGATACGGCTCTAAACTATAGACCAGTTTCCTTGACCAGAATAGTTTGCATAGTTATGGAGAAACTACTTAGAAAACATTTCTCTCTTCACTTGTAATCCATCAACTTTTTGTCAGTGAGACAACATGGTTTCAGGGAAGGTAGATCAACAGTAACAAAATTATTAGAATTTTATGATGAGGTAAGCCGAATCTTACGGGAAAGAGAGGGCTGGGCAGATTGCATATTCCTAGACTTCCAGGAAGCATTTGACACTGTCCCACATGGGAGATTTATTAAGAAGTTGCAAGAAATGGAAAGAATAGGTAGAAATGTCTTGGAATGGATTAAAATATAGTTAGAAGGAAGGGAACAGAGGGTTAGAGTAAGACACTCAGTGTCTGAATGGAGAAGAGTTAGTAGTGGAGTTCCATAGAGTTTAGGTTTATTGCCACTTTTGTTCCCTGTATATGTAAATGACCTACCAGAGTGTGTAAATTCATTCATGGATATGTTTGCAGATGATACAAAGATTGTGAAAAAGTAAGAAACGAGAACAATGGTAGAGAACGACAGGAAGATCTAAATAGCCTGCGTGAGTCGTAAGAAAGGTGGCTAATGAAATTCAATACTTCAAAATGCAAGGTAATTAGAATGGGTATAAGTGCAAGAAGGCCCAAGTTTGACTGCTCGGTGGCAGAAGTAGAACTTCAAGAGACAGGAAATTAGAGAGATCTAGAAGTAAACATACTGGCTGATTTGTCTCCAGAAATGCATATAAATGGCATAATACGGGCAGCATATGCTCTCTTAGCAAATGTAAGGGTAGCCTTCAGGCACATGGACTAGGAAATGTTCATAAATATTTATGTAACTTGTGAGAGGCCAAAACTGTAATATGCTGCCCCTTTTAGACTCCTCATTTGAAAAAGCACGTAGTTAAGCTGGAAAAAGTCCAAAGACAAACCACGAAACTGGTGCCAGAAATAGCATCACTCGAAGCTAGAAGATTGAGGGGGAATATGGTCACGTTTTTTAAATTTCTTCATGTTTATGACGGAGCTGATATGAATCGATATTTTGATATAGGTAGTATTAGAACTAGAGGTCATAGTTTGAAGTTTCGTAAGAAAACGTCTTTGCATTTTGTAAGGAGTTACTATTTTAGTGTAAGAGTAGTTAATCCATAGAATTCACTAAGCGAGGAGGTAGTTAGTGCTAACTCAATCCGTAGTTTTAAGGACACGTATGATAAATATCACTAACTACAAAATGGAACCGACCTGGAGACGGATGTTACAAGCTTGGAGTTCTCTCCCGTAAGCACAATTAGGTAATTACTGTATATGAAATCATGATACCCATGCAATTATGTGTGCGTTCATGTTCTATTATAAGTGTTGTAATAAGCACTAAAATGCTGGCATGTAAGTGTTTGTTTTTAAACCTTAATTCTTTATTTATCAATTCATTTCATTTGTATTGTATACATTTTAACAATACATATGGAGGAAAAGGAAATTTTTGATGAAAAAAAGTTCTTTTTTTTTCTTTTTTTTAAATCAATGCAAATATAGATGAGGTGACAAGTCACATTTAAAAGATAGACTTATTGACAGATCCAGTTTATGGTAAAGTCATTGCAAAATGAATTGGACGAAAACCCTCTATCATAGAAAATGGAAAATTGTATTGAAATCTATTTCATAGAAAACGAAACATTTAGAGCAGTGACTATACAATAGAAAAACGAGAATTTTGCCTGCTTATTTGAACAAAACGGTTGAATATTATGCAATTATAATTTCACCAGTGTATGTATATGTATATGTATGTGTATGTATGTATGTATGCATGTATGTATAATATATATATATATATATATATATATATATATATATATATATATATATATATATATATATATATATATATATATGATTACCTAATTGTGTTTACGGGAAAGAGCCCAAAGCTCGTATCTTCCCGTCTCCTGATCGGTTCCATTTTATACTTAGTGATACTTATCATACCTGTCCTTAAAACTATGGATTGAGATAGCATTAACTACCTCCTCGCTTAGCCAATTCCAATTATCAACTACTCTTACACTGAAAAAGTATTTCCTTACATCCTGCAAAGAAGTTTTCTTACCAAGCTTCAAACTATGACCTCTAGCTCTAGAGCCAGCCATATCAAAATATCGATCCCTATCCACTCTATCATAACCATGAAGGAATTTAAAGACTGTCACCATATCCCCCCTCATTCTTCTAGCTTCGAGTGATGGTAAGTCTAATTCCCTCAGCCTCTCATCATAACTGAGATTGCGTATTTCTGGCACCGGTTTCGTGGCATGTCTTTGAACATTTTCAAGCTTAGCTATGTGCTTTTTCAAGTGCAGATTCCAAAAGGGGGCTGCATATTCGAGTTTTGGCCTCACATAGGTTACATAAATATTTCTGAACATTTCCTTGTCCATGTGCCTGAAGGCTACCCTTACATTTGATAAGAATGCATATGCTGCCCTTACTATGCCATTTATATGTATTTCTGGAGACAAATCTGCCAGTATGTTTACTCCTAGATCTCTCTCATTTTCTGTCTCTTGAAGTTGTACTCCAGCCACCGAGTAGTCAAGCTTGGGCCCTCTTGCACTTGTACCCATCTCATTACCTTACATTTTGAAGTATTGAATTTCATTAGCCACTTTTCTGACCACTCATGCAGATTATTTAGATCCTCCTGAAGTTCTCTACCATTGTTCTCGTTTTTTACTTTCTTCACAATCTTTGCATCATCTGCATACATATTCATGAATGAATTTACAGACTCCGGTAGGTCATTTACATATACAAGGAACAAAAGTGGCCCTAAAACTGAACCCTGTGGAACTCCAATACTAACTCTTCTCCATTCAGACACTGAGTGTCTTACTCTAACCCTCTGTTCCCTTCCTTCTAAGTAAGTTTTTATCCATTCCAAAACATTTCCACCTATTCTAGCCATTGATTGCAGCTTCCTAATAAGTCTCCCATGTGGAACAGCGTCAAACGCTTTCTGGAAGTCTAGGAATATGCAATCTGCCCAGCCCTCTCTTTCCTGTAAGATTTGGCTTACCTCATCATAAAATTCTAATAAGTTTGTTACTGTTGATCTACCTTCTCTGAAGCCATGTTGCCTCACTGACAAAAAGTTGAAGGATTCCAAGTGAAGAGAGCTATGTTTCTTTAGTAGTTTCTCCATAACTTTGCAAACTATGCTGGTCAAGGAAACTGGTCTATAGTTCAGAGCCGTATCCCTCCTTCCCTTTTTGAAGATAGGTATCACATTTGCTTGTTTCCAGCATCTTGGAATCTCCCCCGACTCCAGTGACTCCTTAAATATGATACTTGGTGCCACTGATATTGTGTTTGCGCATTTTTTAAGCACATGAGGGGATATATCATCAGGACCTGTAGCTTTATGAACATCTAAATCCATCAGCGCTTTGCATACTTCTGTGGCTGTAAGGTTGATGTTCTCTAATACCGGCCCTTGAGCTTCTATCACCGCAATCTGAGGGGGTGGGGTATTTTCTACTGTAAATACTGACTGAAACTCCTTGTTCAATTCTTTGCAGATCTCTTCATCTGTCTCAGTGATTCTTCCATCCGCTCTCTTTAGCCTTAAAACCTGTTCTTTTACCTTCAGTTTTCCTCTGATAAAGCTGTGGAAAAGCTGTGGATTTTCTTTAGCCTTCCTGGTGATGTCCCTCTCATAGTCTCTCTCTGCCTCTCTCCTTTTACTTAGGTAGTCATTTCTTGCTCTTTTGTAAGTTTGCCAGGCATTTATGTTTTTTCTCCTCCTGTACCTTTTCCAGCATTTGTCTCTCCACTCCTTAGCTCTTTTACACCCATTATCGAACCATTTGTCTCTGGCATGAATTACACCTAGTTTGGTGACAGGTATGCAGCAATCTACTATCTTCCCATATTTCTCACAAAAGATGTCATACATTTCTTGTACAGATTTGTTGTAAAATAAGGTTCTCCAGTCAATAACTGCAAAAGCTTATTCATTTTGATGTAATCTCCTTTCGGATAGTTCCTCCTCATGTGATTACCTAATTGTGATTACTTAATTGTGTTTACGGGAAAGAGCCCAAAGCTCGTATCTTCCCGTCTCCTGATCGGTTCCATTTTATACTTAGTGATACTTATCATACCTGTCCTTAAACTATGGATTGAGATAGCATTAACTACCTCCTCGCTCAGCGAATTCCAATTATCAACTACACTTACACTGAAAAAGTATTTCCTTACATCCTGCAAAGAAGTTTTCTTACCAAGCTTCAAACTATGACCTCTAGTTCTAGAGCCAGCCATATCAAAATATCGATCCCTATCCACTCTATCATAACCATGAAGGAATTTAAAGACTGTCACCATATCCCCCCTCACTCTTCTAGCTTTGAGTGATGGTAAGTCTAATTCCCTCAGCCTCTCATCATAACTGAGATTGCGTATTTCTGGCACCGGTTTCGTGGCATGTCTTTGAACTTTTTCAAGCTTAGCTATGTGCTTTTTCAAGTGTGGATTCCAAAAGGGGGCTGCATATTCGAGTTTTGGCCTCACATAGGTTGCATAAATATTTCTGAACATTTCCTTGTCCATGTGCCTGAAGGCTACCCTTACATTTGATAAGAATGCATATGCTGCCCTTACTATGCCATTTATATGTATTTCTTGAGACAAATCTGCCAGTATGTTTACTCCTAGATCTCTCTCATTTTCTGTCTCTTGAAGTTGTACTCCAGCCACCGAGTAGTCAAGCTTGGGCCTTCTTGCACTTGTACCCATTCTCATTACCTTACATTTTGAAGTATTGAATTTCATTAGCCACTTTTATGACCACTCATGCAGATTATTTAGATCCTCCTGAAGTTCTCTACCATTGTTCTCGTTTTTTACTTTCTTCACAATCTTTGCATCATCTGCAAACATATTCATGAATGAATTTACATACTCCGGTAGGTCATTTACATATACAAGGAACAAAAGTGGCCCTAAAACTGAACCCTGTGGAACTCCACTACTAACTCTTCTCCATTCAGACACTGAGTGTCTTACTCTAACCCTCTGTTCCCTTCCTTCTAAGTAAGTTTTTATCCATTCCAAAACATTTCCACCTATTCTAGCCATTGATTGCAGCTTCCTAATAAGTCTCCCATGTGGAACAGCGTCAAACGCTTTCTGGAAGTCTAGGAATATGCAATCTGCCCAGCCCTCTCTTTCCTGTAAGATTTGGCTTACCTCATCATAAAATTCTAATAAGTTTGTTACTGTTGATCTACCTTCTCTGAAGCCATGTTGCCTCACTGACAAAAAGTTGAAGGATTCCAAGTGAAGAGAGCTATGTTTCTTTAGTAGTTTCTCCATAACTTTGCAAACTATGCTGGTCAAGGAAACTGGTCTATAGTTCAGAGCCGTATCCCTCCTTCCCTTTTTGAAGATAGGTATCACATTTGCTTGTTTCCAGCATCTTGGAATCTCCCCCGACTCCAGTGACTCCTTAAATATGATACTTGGTGCCACTGATATTGTGTTTGCGCATTTTTTAAGCACATGAGGGGATATATCATCAGGACCTGTAGCTTTATGAACATCTAAATCCATCAGCGCTTTGCATACTTCTGTGGCTGTAAGGTTGATGTTCTCTAATACCGGCCCTTGAGCTTCTATCACCGCAATCTGAGGGGGTGGGGTATTTTCTACTGTAAATACTGACTGAAACTCCTTGTTCAATTCTTTGCAGATCTCTTCATCCGTCTCAGTGATTCTTCCATCCGCTCTCTTTAGCCTTAAAACCTGTTCTTTTACCTTCAGTTTTCCTCTGATAAAGCTGTGGAAAAGCTGTGGATTTTCTTTAGCCTTCCTGGTGATGTCCCTCTCATAGTCTCTCTCTGCCTCTCTCCTTTTACTTAGGTAGTCATTTCTTGCTCTTTTGTAAGTTTGCCAGGCATTTATGTTTTTTCTCCTCCTGTACCTTTTCCAGCATTTGTCTCTCCACTCCTTAGCTCTTTTACACCCATTATCGAACCATTTGTCTCTGGCATGAATTACACCTACTTTGGTGACAGGTATGCAGCAATCTACTATCTTCCCATATTTCTCACAAAAGATGTCATACATTTCTTGTACAGATTTGTTGTAAAATAAGGTTCTCCAGTCAATAACTGCAAAAGCTTATTCATTTTGATGTAATCTCCTTTCGGATAGTTCCTCCTCATGTGATTACCTAATTGTGATTACTTAATTGTGTTTACGGGAAAGAGCCCAAAGCTCGTATCTTCCCGTCTCCTGATCGGTTCCATTTTATACTTAGTGATACTTATCATACCTGTCCTTAAACTATGGATTGAGATAGCATTAACTACCTCCTCGCTCAGCGAATTCCAATTATCAACTACTCTTACACTGAAAAAGTATTTCCTTACATCCTGCAAAGAAGTTTTCTTACCAAGCTTCAAACTATGACCTCTAGTTCTAGAGCCAGCCATATCAAAATATCGATCCCTATCCACTCTATCATAACCATGAAGGAATTTAAAGACTGTCACCATATCCCCCCTCACTCTTCTAGCTTTGAGTGATGGTAAGTCTAATTCCCTCAGCCTCTCATCATAACTGAGATTGCGTATTTCTGGCACCGGTTTCGTGGCATGTCTTTGAACTTTTTCAAGCTTAGCTATGTGCTTTTTCAAGTGTGGATTCCAAAAGGGGGCTGCATATTCGAGTTTTGTCCTCACATAGGTTACATAAATATTTCTGAACATTTCCTTGTCCATGTGCCTGAAGGCTACCCTTACATTTGATAAGAATGCATATGTTGCCCTTACTATGCCATTTATATGTATTTTTGGAGACAAATCTGCCAGTATGTTTACTCCTAGATCTCTCTCATTTTCTGTCTCTTGAAGTTGTACTCCAGCCACCGAGTAGTCAAGCTTGGGCCTTCTTGCACTTGTACCCATTCTCATTACCTTACATTTTGAAGTATTGAATTTCATTAGCCACTTTTCTGACCACTCATGCAGATTATTTAGATCCTCCTGAAGTTCTCTACCATAGTTCTCGTTTTTTATTTTCTTCACAATCTTTGTATCATCTGCAAACATATTCATGAATGAATTTACAGACTCTGGTAGGTCATTTACATATACAAGGAACAAAAGTGGCCCTAAAACTGAACCCTGTGGAACTCCATTACTAACTCTTCTCCATTCAGACACTGAGTGTCTTACTCTAACCCTCTGTTCCCTTCCTTCTAAGTAAGTTTTTATCCATTCCAAAACATTTCCACCTATTCTAGCCATTGATTGCAGCTTCCTAATAAGTCTCCCATGTGGAACAGCGTCAAACGCTATCTGGAAGTCTAGGAATATGCAATCTGCCCAGCCCTCTCTTTCCTGTAAGATTTGGCTTACCTCATCATAAAATTCTAATAAGTTTGTTACTGTTGATCTACCTTCTCTGAAGCCATGTTGCCTCACTGACAAAAAGTTGAAGGATTCCAAGTGAAGAGAGATATGTTTCCTTAGTAGTTTCTCCATAACTTTGCAAACTATGCTGGTCAGGGAAACTGGTCTATAGTTCAGAGCCGTATCCTTCCTTCCCTTTTTGAAGATAGGTATCACATTTGCTTGTTTCCAGCATCTTGGAATCTCCCCCGACTCCAGTGACTCCTTAAATATGATACTTAGTGCCACTGATATTGTGTTTGCGCATTTTTTAAGCACATGAGGGGATATGTCATCAGGACCTGTAGCTTTATGAACATCTAAATCCATCAGCGCTTTGCATACCTCTGTGGCTGTAAGGTTGATGTTCTCTAATACCGTCCCTTGAGCTTCTATCACTGCAATCTGAGGGGGTAGGGTATTTTCTACTGTAAATACTGACTGAAACTCCTTGTTCAATTCTTTGCAGATCTCTTCATCCATCTCAGTGATGCTTCCATCCGCTCTCTTTAGCCTTAAAACCTGTTCTTTTACCTTCAGTTTTCCTCTGATAAAGCTGTGGAAAAGCTTTGGATTTTCTTTAGCCTTCCTGGTGATGTCCCTCTCATAGTCTCTCTCTGCCTCTCCCCTTTTACTTAGGTAGTCATTTCTTGCTCTTTTGTAGGTTTGCCAGGCATTTATGTTTTTTCTCCTCCTATACCTTTTCCAGCATTTGTCTCTCCACTCCTTAGCTCTTTTACACCCATTATCGAACCATTTCTCTCTGGCATGAATTACACCTACTTTGGTGACAGGTATACAGCAATCTACTATCTTCCCATATTTCTCACAAAAGATGTCATACATTTCTTGTACAGATTTGTTGTAAAATAAGGTTCTCCAGTCAATAACTGCAAAAAGCTCATTCATTTTGATGTAATCTCCTTTCAGATAGTTCCTCCTCATGTCCTCAGTGCCTCTACTCTCAGGAAGAATATCTTCAATGATATACTCCATCAACAACACACAGTGGTCACTCTTTCCAATTGGTGGTTCATACTCAATTTTTTCAATATCCAACACATTATCTGTGAACACTAGATCAAGTAGTGATGGCTCATCCCCACCCCTGGCCCTTGTTGGTTCCATTACATATTGGTGTAGGAAATTCCCTTGTACGCAATATAGGAATCTTGCCCCGAATGAGTCCTCACCACTGTGTGGGTCAAGATTTATCCAATATATCTCTTTATGATTAATATCTCCCATAATCAAAATCCTGCATTTTTTTCCCCGTGCCATGTTAACAACTGAGTTTATGACTTCAATAGTACCTATATGACTCTCCTCATAAACTTCAAGCCTATTTTGGTTCCTTGGTGGGTTGTATACAACAGTTATTATAATGCTCTCTGACCCAGTATTTATGCGAGCAACAAGAAATTCCTTGAACTCACTTTCTATAGCCAAGTTTATTTCTTCGACTTGAATCCTTTCACTTATGAGCAGTGTTATCCCTCCACCAGTCCTCTCAGATCTTTCAACCCTTAGTATTCTGAACCCCTTAGGAAAAACTGTGACACTGTTTATGTCCTCACTCAACTTAGTCTCTGTAATTGCTACTATATCTGCCTTACTGTTGTGAAGCCTATCTTTTAATTCTACTGCCTTACCAGCTAATCCATCAGCATTTGTGTATAACAATCTTAATGAGGCCCCATCCCCTGATCTTCTGTCATTATCTTCTTTATCTCCCCTTTGTCTGGAAGAACTCTGTAATGAAAATTTTTCTTCTCTTCATTTCTTTCATCATTTAACCTTCTTGCCTCTTGCAACAAGTTTTTGGTCTTTCCCATCTCTTCCTGTGTTCTGTATCGTCTAATGAACACTTCTTTGAATTCTTGAAGGTCTTTTAGACTTTTTTTTCTCAACAATATTTCCCTACATGTTTCCCCTCTCTCAAAGGTTACTTTTGTTGGTCTCGGCTCTCCTTCCCACGAATATTTACCTAGTTGGTGTATGCTTACAATATCCTCAGGACCACATACTACTCCAAGCTTTCTTATCAGGTCTACAACCCTAGCTTTATTTTCTTCAAGTCTCCCCTGCCATGTTGGCTCCAGGGACTCGCTTATGCCTGAGATTACCACTGTCTTCTCCTTATCAAGTGCCTGTCTGATGAGTGGGTTTGCCCTTTCCATCACAACGTCTTTAATTTTTTCGATTACTGTCTCTTTATATAGTGTGTGTGTGTGTGTGTGTGTGTGTATGTGTGTCTGTGTGTATGTATATATATATATATATATATATATATATATATATATATATATATATATATATATATATATATGTATATATATATATATATATATATATATATATATATATATATATATATATATATATATATATATATATATAATATATATATATATATATATATATATATATATATATATATATATATATATATATATATATATATATATATAATATATATATATATATATATATATATATATATATATATATATATATATATATGCATATATATGTATATATATATATATATATATATATATATATATATATATATATATATAATATATATATATATATATATATATATATATATATATATATATATATAGATATATATATATATATATATATATATATATATATATATATATATATATATATATATATATATATATATATATATATAGTAGTCGCCGTGGCTCAGTCGGTAGCGTCTCCGACTCTGAGGCGTCAGGTCGAGGGTTCGCGCCCCGTCACGGTCTGAGGTTAGCAAAGGCATGCACTCAGCGTAAGGATTACATCTGCCAAAGCAAGCCCTTCGCAAGAAGTCAACCGTCCTAGCCCTTGGTAGATAAGGGAGTCCGTGACGTAAAACCGGAACATATATATATATATATATATATATATATATATATATATATATATATATATATATATATATATATATATATATATAGTGTGTGTGTGTGTGTATGTGTGTTTATATATATATATATATATATATATATATATATATATATATATATATATATATATATATATATATATATATATATATATAAGTACAAACTGTTAGCATACAGCACTAAATAGTAAGGAAGCCCAGCTTGAGAAGGGATCCAGTCAGCATCCGAAATATAGCATTGTCTTATAAGTTTTGTTTCACTGATGGGTTTCCTTACTATATATATATATATATATATATATATATATATATATATATATATATATATATATATATATATATATATATATATTATATATATATATGTTTGGATTTTTTATGTATATGTATGTGTATATGTATATGTGTATGTATATGTATGTATGTGTGCATGTATGTATATATATATATATATATATATATATATATATATATATATATATATATATATATATATATATATATATATATATATATATATATATATATATATATATATATATATATATATATATATATATATATATATATATATATATATATATAATATATATATATATATATATATATATATATATATATATATATATATATATATATATATATATATATATATATATATATATATATATATATATATATATATATATATATATATGTATATATGTATATATAAATAAGTACAAACTGTTAGCATATAGCACTAAATAGTAAGGAAGCCCATCAGTGAAGCAAAGCTTATAAAACAATGCTATATTTCGAATCCTAACTGGATCCCTTCTCAAGCACAAGTTTTGCTTGAGAAGGGATCCAGTTAGGATCCGAAATATTGCATTGTTTTATAAGTTTTGTTTCACTGATGGGCTTCCTTACTATATGTATATATGTTTATGTATGTATATGTATGTGTGCATGTGTATGGATATGTATATTTGTATGTGTATATATATATATATATATATATATATATATATATATATATATATATATATATATATATATATATATATATATATATAAATTTACGTAACTATAATTACCTAATTGTATTTACGGGAAGAGCCCAAAGATCGTATCTTCCCGTCTCCTGATCGGTTCCATTTTATACTTAGTGATACTTATCATACCTGTCCTTAAAACTATGGATTGAGATAGCATTAACTACCTCCTCGCTTAGCCAATTCCAATTATCAACTACTCTTACACTGAAAAAGTATTTCCTTACATCCTGCAAAGATGTTTTCTTACGAAGCCTTAAAGTATGACCTCTAGTTCTAGAGCCAGCCATATCAAAATATCGATCTCTATCTACTCTATCATAATCATGAAGGAATTTAAAGACTGTCACCATATCCCCCCTCATTCTTCTAGCTTCGAGTGATGGTAAATCTAATTCCCTCAGCCTCTCATCATAACTGAGCTTGCGTATTTCTGGCACCGGTTTCGTGGCTTGTCTTTGAACTTTTTCAAGCTCAGCTATGTGCTTTTTCAAGAGTGGATTCCAAAAGGGGGCTGCATATTCGAGTTTTGGCCTCACATAGGTTACATAAATATTTCTGAACATTTCCTTGTCCATGTGCCTGAAGGCTACCCGTGCATTTGATAAGAATGCATATGCTGCCCTTACTATGCCATTCATATGTATTTCTGGATACAAATCTGCCAGTATGTTTACTCCTAGATCTCTCTCATTTTCTTTCTCTTGAAGTTGTACTCCAGCCACCGAGTAGTCAAGCTTGGGCCTTCTTGCACTTGTACCCATTCTCATTACCTTAGATTTTAAAGTATTGAATTTCATTAGCCACTTTTCTGACCACTTATGCAGACTATTTAGATCCTCCTGAAGTTCTTTACCACTGTTCTCTTTTTTTTACTTTCTACACAATCTTTGCATCATCTGCAAACATATTCATGAATGAATTTGCAGACTCAGGTAGGTAATTTACATATACAAGGAACCAAAGTGGCCCTAAAACTGAACCCTGTGGATCTCCACTACTAACTCTTCTCCATTCTGACCCTGAGTGTCTTACTCTAAACCCTATGTTCCTTTCCTTCTAAGTAAATCTTTATCCATTCCAAGACATTT